>JAYXIM010008585.1:0-10842 GCA_037575425.1 Anastrepha fraterculus | reverse complement strand
AGTATCCGTTAGTATGAATGGGTAATTTGTGGGTTTATTGGAATTCATGCAACGTCAAGCAGTCACAATAATTGCTCCGATAATACCCAAACGCATGCCATTTTAATACCCAGGAGATTTTAAATTTCTTGAAAATACCGGAGCGACAATTTTTTATGTGATTTGGTTTGCTGGTTATCTTGAAACTTTAGGGCTATTTAAAAATTCAGCTGGACCAGCTGATGCATCTTGTGCAACAGGCGAATCTATAGAAGTATGCATTGCTTCATCTCTGTTTATTTTTTCCAAAATTGTGTGTTTTGTTATTGCCGATTTTTTTAATTCATTTGCAAATTCTTCGGCGTTGATATAACTCATTGAGCTCCTCTCGTCGATATCGGATTAGACGAGGGTTTCGGAAAGTAGGTGCAGATACTTTATTTTGTAGGGCAACTCCATCACTTTTTGAATAAAAAATAAGGTTCTGAAGCTGAAGTGAACCTAAGGTGAGCCTGCTTCTTCGGCTTTTTAGATTCAGTATTTTGGGATACGAAAGGAATTTTGTTTCTGGACTTCTTGCTCATTTGTAAAACAATAAACTCTGAATATTATTTTAACCTTTTAGACCAGCTGAAGGAACGAATTCGTGAAAAAAGGTCCAGTTTGCAAAAGAGAAAAATTATTTCTCATCAGGACAATGCAACGTGTGTCGGAAAAGCATTTTCACAATAGCTAAAATCCATGAATTAAAGTTCGAATTATTGAAACAGCCACTGAATTTACGCCTAGCGTCTTCCACCTGCTTCCAGACCTAAGCAAAATTCATGCGTGGAAAGCATTTTTCATCGAATGCTGAGGTTAGAACAGCTGTGGGAACATATTTTGCAGCCCTTCCGGGATTTCGCTTCAGGGAGGGAATTCATAAATTAGAATGTTATTGGAATAAGTGTATTGATGTATCAGGAGACTATATATATATAATATATTTATATACAATATATAATTGGCGCGTACGCCCTTTTTTTGTGTTTGGCCGAGCTCCGAGGTACCTACAGTTTCAAGCCGGAGAAGCTTTTCCATGGCAGATATACACTCGGAGGGTTTCCATTGCCTGCCTAGGGGCAACCGCTATTAGAAAAACCTTTTTTTTCATTTCGGTCTTTCACTAATATTCGAACCTATGTTCTCTGAATTCCGCATGGTAGTCACACATCAGCCCATTCGGCTACGGCGGCCACCTAATATACTCAATAATAAAATGTATTTGACACCCTAAAATTTTGGTTTTCTTATCGAACCGTAAAACTTATTGAACAACTTAGTAATTGAGCTTTAATTACAAATTGAAACACCCAACACTCCGATCACGTGTTATTTAGTGTTATACCACAAATATCTAATGACAGTCAGCAATTGTTTGGTCACCCCTTTTAACCGCGCGCACTTGTGTATAGGGGCATTATAATTTTTTTCACAGAGTGGTAATATAATAATATAACGGAATCAGATAAAGGAATTGAGATAAAAAAGTATATGCCAAAAGGATCAGAATGATGAGAGAGAGAGACATTTGAACGTTGCTTGGAACTCGAGTTTCTTGGAGGCAATACTTATAAGGGACGAGAACTTTTGTTAAAATTTTATTTCTTGCTCGGGCAATTGCGTGATACTTTTATAAAAATTCTACAATTAAAAAGCTTTCTTAAGGTAAGTTGAGTAGTTTCCATTAACAAATAAATAACTTTCATGCGGCGAAAATATGTTTTTAGGACATTATGCCAAGAGGAACGCAGCTATCCATCGAGGAGCGCGCTAGTATTCTGGCTTATAGTGAATCGGAAGTCTCGGTTCGCAAAATAGCACTAAAAGTGCATCGAAATAAAAATACCATCCACAAAATAAAAAACAAAATCCTGATGGATATGGCAAAAATAAAAGAACTGGTACGAAGTCTGAGATTGGCGATAGGTGCAACAGAGAGATAAGACCGTTGGCTGTCAATAAAAACACCAGCTTTAACCAAATTAGTGTTGAGCTCTCTCTCAGTGTTACGAAGAGAAGGTCACTACAAACTTTAAGTGAAGGTTTTACTTTAAAATATCAAAATAGAAGCTTATACCACCCCACAAAGCAGCTAGACTCGAGTTCGCCGGCAATCATAAGTTCTGGGATGATGAATGGCAACCCATAATTTTTAGCTATGAACAGAAATTGAATCTCGATTGACCTGATAGTTGTCCGAAGTATTGCAGAGATTTTCGCGAGCTACAACAATCGCGTCACTCTCGAAACTTTCACGGTTTCTCTCTTATGACCTGGGATGTTTTAGCTACCGTGTCAATAGGTTATGTTAGGTTAGGTTAGCTTAAATGGCTGCCCTTTCTTGGGGTCCACTTAGACCAATATTCAAAATTCGTCCGTTGTGATGCCATACATGGGAAAGGAGAAAGGAGAAGGGAAGGAAGAAGGAGCCTTGGAATTAAGGGATAATAACCATGCACTTACGACGACGCCGACGGTAGCTGATTTACGTTCGTAATTAACCGCATCAATGTACTGATGAGCTTCACTAGATGTGTGATATTTAAACCCGCTATATCCGAGGGCGTAGGGAAAAAGTGAGAGCCCAGATGTCTAAATCTTTGCCAGACGAGAGCAGGGCAGCTGAGAAGAAGGTATTGACATGATTTCCCCTCGTCCTCAAGTTAGCTTCTGCAGAATGGACTTGAGGCAATCTCGAATTTCACCGCATGGACACCTAACGCACAATGTCTGGTAAGGATACCCACCAAACTCGAGAGCTGGGGCTTTGTTGCCCTTAGAAGTTCCCTCGAGCGTCCCCGATCTATCCATGACCAAAAGGATCTCGTGACCTTGCACATTTTCGCACTAGCCCAGTGGTCGCTGAGGAGCAGACCACAGGTTCTTAAGGGAACCCCAATCCTCTCATTTTGCGTCGAACCGCCTCCAAAGTTCCCTGTCTAGCCAGCTTATCAACTCAGCAGTTTTCCTCTATGCCGTGGCAATACTCCAATTTCTTTAATTTCACATAGGATGAACACAGGGAATTACGTCGAGGTCTTGGATAACTATTTTTTTTTTCAATTTCGCCGAAGAATTTCACTGTGAGTCTTGGAAGTATCAACGGAACAATGCTCAAATCCACAGCGTTAAGCGTACAGAGGAGTTTTTCGCATCGAAAAATATTACAGTGCAGAAGTGGGCCGCAGTTAGTCCAGACCTAAATCCAATGGAGAACCTCTGGAGTCTTTTTAGCAAACAAGTGTATAAAGGCAAAAGCATATTTATTAGCTTATTACACCTGAAAAAAGGTATTCAAGACGAATGGGCAAAACCCAACCCTAAATGACCTTCAGTCACACGTAAATTCCATGCTGCGACGACTAGTATCAGTCGGAATAAATAACGGAGCTCATATAGGCTATTAAATATAATTTTATATTAATTTTGTAAGATTTGTTATCTTCTTTAATATTAGTTTTGCCCCATAGACCTATTTCCTTTATTCCCTTGAAAATTATTAAACATCCACAATAAAAGGCTGAAATAAATCCTTTAACATGTTTTATTCAAACGTTTGCTTTCTTCTCTTATGCCGAAAGATAAAAAAATGTAACCTCTGATTATTTTATTACAAAAAAATTAGTTCGTTCAGTATCCATTTAGCTTTTCGCTTACTTGTTTTCTTTTGTCTTCTTGTGCATTGACATCGTACCGGTTGTGCAAAAGTGGTAGTTGAAACTGAGCTCCGCAGTCATGAAAAATTTTTACGATTTACTCATACAAAATATTTATGACTTAATTTTTTTTTTTTAATTTTTTTTACAAATTGTAAGCTGGAGAGAATTTGCATATTTTAGAAATTTTTTTATTTCCATATACATGAACTATTATCGTGTTCAATTTGATTACCGGACATGTTGTATTTGTATGTAAATGCCAAAGAAACTCTGCCACGCGTGTGAGATCATTATGTAGTGGCAACAATCTGTTGTGTTCCTCAGCTGACTTCACTCACCCTGCTTCCGATGATGCAAGGGCATATGGCTAGCAATTTGATTGATTGATTGACTACACAAGACGACAGCCAAGTATATTAATTTGCTTCATGTTGTGATAATTGGATATGGCAGGATATTTTTAGTGTACGCTACGCTGTGTTAATATATAAGTGCACTTGCAACATTTACACTAACCAGGTCTTAATGGTGTCATTTACATACTAGGACATTTGCATTTATCGCCTTTAAGTAAAAGGGACTGCTAATAACTATGCTATTTTTATAGCAGTAATTGATGGGGTTAATAATGAAAAAGTACTTACATTTAAAAGTATTTACGGCCAATTTTGTAGAGGTGTGATTAAAGGTACATATATTTTTTTGGATTTTTTTTATTACTTGATAATTGGTGCTTTATATTTTTAAGAAGAAATGAAGAAGAAAAATCACTCTGCATATATGCATTTACGCTCCGAGTCGAAGTATAGGGCGGGATCTATAGATATGGAATACACTGCGTGAATTAACTGATGTAACAGGGCTTATTGACGCGTTTTGATATATGTATATTAGGCCGGGTCGATTTGTGGGGTCTCTCCCTCTTTCTTTGTCTGCCTTGAAAGTTTCACTTCTGTTATGTGTACTACGCTACACGCACTTTTTTATAAATTTGCACAAAGTTTGCAACTTGGATTTATATCGTATGTGAAGAAGAATCATATTTTCTTACAAAATATGTAAAAGTTAATTTGCAACAAAAAAAATATATATATATACATTAGGGCGGGTCGATTTAAAAATCGCTCATTGCTCTGTGAAAATCGTATTCTAGGGATCAAAATAAGAAACTTTGCCGAAGGAACCATACCTCTAAACGAATTCTGATGTCCCCCAATTTTGGTCGAACTTTTTAGTTTCTTTTGTCATGTAAAGGCCAAAAATGGTGATATTTTGAAATGATTGTATGGGGAACCCCCCAGGCGAGTTCCAGAGGGTGTGCCACTGGCATGGGTGGATCGGCCGTCCTAAGTTAGTGGGGTCGGCCATATATTTGCACTCGATTGGAGCACTCTAAATGGCTCAAAAGGGATTTTTCGTTCGACCCAAATTGGGAGACATCAAAATTCGTTTTCGAGGTATGGTTCCTTCGGCAAAGTTTCTTATTTTGATCCCCAGAATACGATTTTCACAGAGCAATGAGCGATTTTTAAATCGACCCGCCCTAATGTATATATATATATTTTTTTTGTTGCAAATTAACTTTTACATATTTTGTAAGAAAATATGATTCTTCTTCACATACGATATAAATCCAAGTTGCAAACTTTGTGCAAATTTATAAAAAAAGTGCGTGTAGCGTAGTACACATAACAGAAGTGAAACTTTCAAGGCAGACAAAGAAAGAGGGAGAGACCCGATAGAGAATGAGAGATAGAGAGAGAGAGTGAAAGAATGTATATCTAAATAAATTCACCACATTTGCAGAGAATACAAAAAGACAAAATTTACAAAAAACGGAGAAGGGTCGACCGGTGTAGGTAAACGCTGGACGCAAACCGTGGCAACAACGCGCACTACTCCGAGCATTTATCACCCGCACAAACGCAGCGATTCCAGGACCGGCAAAGGCAAAAATTACCGCAAAGCAATATCAGTAAAGCCGACGCCGGAATGGATATCGCGTTATAGTACACACAAGCGCTAGCAAGGAAACGGAAATCAGCGCCAAAAAGTAGACACCCCAAAAAAATTGGGACCTAAAAACGCCCCAAACAGTAGGCACCAAGGAAATATAACGCCAAAAAGTAGGCACCAAAAATATATTTCCCACAAGTTTGCACCAACAAACAAGCGCCAAAAAGTAGGCAGTGTTATTTCTCACTAGAAATTAGCAACCACAAGGAAAAGTAGCCTAAAGTGTGTCTAAGATATATATAAGGTATAGTTCTCTCTTTCCTTTTCCTCTACGTTATGTCTTTTTTCTTTCTCGAGGAACGAAAATGCCCTAAACGTTGCATGCCCTTGAAATTTTACTCTGCATTCTCGCTCGTCCATCGACACCTAAGAAGTTTCACTTTAAATTTTTTTTTTAAATATTTATCGAAATTCCACACTTTTTTATCAGAATTTTTAGAAAATTTGCGGGATTGTCCGCTTTTTCATGGCAGACCGAATCGCGGTAAAGACTAAAATGAAGAAAAAGTGTTTTCTATAATAGCGGTCGCCCCTCGGCAGTCAATGGCAAACCTCCGAGTGTATTTTTACCATGAAAAAGCTCCTCATAAAAAAAATTTTGGCCGTTCGGAGTCGGCTTGAAACTGTGGGTCCCTCTATTTGTGGAACAACATCAAGACACATACCACAAATAGGAGGAGGAGCTCGGCGAAGCCCCTAAAAAGGATGTACGCGCGGGAGACGTGTGTACAATAAAAAAATTAATAACGATATTTACATTTTTTAGGCATTTTATTTAACTTCTTTTACATAAAAAAATGAATTTTTTTTTTGATTTTAATAATTTTAAAAATGGCGCTAAAGTTGACCCTTCCGAAAATTGGACCTGGATGGTGCTGTCCATTTTGGGTCTCCTATTTATCTGAAACCCAAAAACCAAAAAACCAAATATTAATCAGTATGACTGTAGCTATGTATGTCCCATACTAGAATAAAAAAAATAATATAAAATAATATAAAACATGATAAAATGGCGGGTTCTGAATTTGACACTCTAAAAATCGGGATTTTTTTTTAGGTTTTTAATCAAAAAAATTCGACATAATTGTAATAATAATATGATTCTAGTACGGGCGATAGCCATTTATGTGGTGAACAACATATTAAAATTTCAGACGATTCAGTTGAGCAGTTTTTTTGAATAGTTTTTTGACAACACCAGGCTGAAAAAAGGCATTTCGAGAAAGACGAATTTAAAGTTTGAGGTGCAGGAGCGTGTAGACCGCTTTCGACCTAGTTAATAGGCTGTGGAAGCTATAATATTGGGAATTTCCGCCTGAAAATTTTACAGTATATTCTTGAGATACTATACTTTCGAACTATCGAAGAAACAAAAAAAAATTTTTTGAAATTTCTAGATCCCCGTGGCATATGGCAAACTGGTTGAACGTACGCCAAGATCTATATATGTATTATGGCGCACAGTACTTCAATTCCTAATGGTCTATCACTAGAGACGAAGAGAAAAAGGTGCCTCTGGCACAACGTGAATTTCGTCGGAGATTTCCTCGCCGTCCAACGCTCACTGGTGAAACAGTGCGACGTTTAGCCGCTCGCCTCGACGAGACTGGCACAACACGAGATGCTGCCGGGCGTGGCAGACCCCGGAGTAGCCGTTCAGCAGAGAATATTGCTGCTGTAGCCGAGGATGTTATGGAAGCGCCGTCGACATCGACCAGACGACGTGCCACGCAAATGGCTATCAATCGACGGTCTTTACAGCGAATTTTGGTACAGAATTTGAAGATGTTTCCCTACAAAGTCCAGACGGTGCATCAGCTGTTAACTGCGTCTAACATACGCTCAAGCCATCCTTAATCACCACCAAAGTCACTGTATGGTGTGCTGTTTTCGCTGGAGTAGTCATCGGACCTTTTTTCTTCGAAGAAGTCGCGGGTCAAACGGTTACTGTGAATGGTGAGCGCTACAGAGCAATGATCAACGAGTTCTTCTTGCCGCAACTTGATGAATTGGGATTGGAAAACATGGTTCCAACAGGACGGTGCAACGGCACACACTGCACGTGCCACAACCGATATGCTGAAGGATGCATTTCCCGGGCGCCTAATCTCCCGTTTTGGCGATTTGCACTGGTCAGCAAGATCGCCTGATTTGACCGCTCCAGACTTCTTTTTGTGGGGCTTTTTGAAGTCGCGGGCTTATGTCAACAAGCCTCAGACTCTTGCAGCTCTTAAAGACAATATCCGTCAAGAATGTGAGAACCTATCGCCGGAAGTTTTGGCCAAAGTGATGGAAAATGTCATAAAAAGGGCTCAAATGGCAATCAACTCTGGCAGCAGCCATTTACATAACATCATATTCTGGACTTGATGTAAAAAAAATTTAAATACCAAATAAAAATAATCCACAAGAAGAATAAAAGTTTTTCATTTTTTTTTTAATTACAGCCAAAAAACATCGCAAGGTTACTTTTGCGCCACCTTGTACTATACCGAGACACTCTACAACCCGCCGTCGCTAAAAGTCAATCTCAAAAACGCAGCCGTGACGAATTAAACGGGAACGGAAGTGTGTTTCCTGAGAGTACAACGAATAAATAAGAAATACATCAAAATCAAATCATAAATGGCTTTTAAAATTTATTAAAATTTCAAATAATTCCAGAAGCTTAATTGTTGTTGTAAAATGACTTTAACAAATGCAGCAGCAATTTCGCCAATAAAATACAAATCATATCAATTTCGAATAAGATTGGGGAAATTTTATGAAATGAGTCTTTATTGTCGCTGCAAAGCTATTAGTAGCACTTGTTCGTACAACAAACACACAAGATGAGCGCCACCGGCTGTTGAGTTGGTGCAACAGGTACCTACAACTGCAGCAACAACCGCCATGCGAATGGCCTAAGGATGATTTTGTTGGTATTCGAGATGCATTCGCTCGATTTACGCGGACATGAAATGTGCAAAATTCTAATTAACGGCAACAGATATTGTAACGTAATGTAATGTTGCATGTATTTATGTACATATGTATGTATGTGTGCGCATGTTTGTGCGACTGGTATGCAAGTATGCGCCAGCGGCATTTAAAAGTGACGAAGGCACTGAACAGACATATGGACATACATAGTATATGGTAATTGTTGTTGTTGCCGTAGTAGTTGTTGTAGTAGTAGTTGCTGTTGCAGCAGAAATGGATGCTGTGCTGCACGCCAAATGCGTGTACGCGCTCACAACCATGCATGCGGATGCAAACATATACATATCCACATGTGTGTGTGTGGCTATGAGTGCATGCAACATGCAGCACTTTTATCAATTTTCATTTTTTTGCGCTTTTATTTTCATTTATCTTTGCTTTGTCTTTTTTTGTGTTTTTTGTTGCATTTCTTTCAAATGTTGTCTTTGTCGGTGGCCTTTGAACAAAGTTAGTTTAGTGGTTGACTCGCTGTTGGCTGCGCATGCGCAGGCTTTTAACGCAAGCGTTGTTGTTGCGCCTATGTTTTGTTTTCCAGCACACATACAAGCAAGTATACGTACGAGCATGTCTGTATGTATGTGCATGCGCGCGTTGTATGTTGAATTTCAATTACCGCATTTACAATTCGCAACGCTCTGCGCCCGAGATGCGCATTTTATTTGCCAGTCGCGTGGCTTTAATGTTAAATGCCGCCGCGCATGCGCATTCAACGCATTTCGCTATTCAAATGTCACTATGTTTCTGGTGTGTGTGTGCGTGTGTGTGTGCAAATGGTCTGCCTGCCTGCCTTGGCCGTGTCACTGCTGTCGCCAGCGCCTTCGTCGCATCGCTACCGTTGCGGTTGTTGTTGTCAATGTTGTTGCTGGTATTGCTATTAAAATTGCTGTTGCTTTTTATGCAAATTCCTGCTAGCGAGCGCCATCTGTCATATTTCCGCAAATGCTTCCTAATGTCATCTAACATTGACTATTCTTCGCCCGCCCTCCATTCATTCCCCGCTACGCGGTGCTTACGCGATTCCGTAACGCAAACAATGCTGCCAGCAGATGACATCACACAGTTTGCCTCATAAGGCACGTCGCTTGTAGCATGTTGCTACATGCTGGCAGACAGACAGGCATCACCTCTTTGTCAGTAAGTTGACAAGAGATTTCAATGAAATTTTCGCGACTTCCTCATGTTGCAAGCACACGATATGGCGCAATTCTATTACTCGCGCTGTAAATAGAAAAGTGGGCGGTTCTGTGAATGCCGCATTACGTATAATTGATTTGCATTCAACGGCACTTTTATGGCGGAAAAATAGTGCAAGTGTTGCGCAGTGGTGGTCTTTAATGATCAACATTGTTGCTATGATAGATAACCGTTAGTATTTGCGTATCTTTAGAAGGCCACTTTATAAATTTCAAGCAGTTAATCAATAATATATTCAGGGTTGGGCAGGATGAAGCATTACATTTACCGCATTTAACGTATTTATGCAAAGTGATGAGAAAAGCATTGACCCTATTTGAAGAAGCTAAACGTTTTTTTAATTGGATGTCAATGCGAATAGGAGGCGTAAAAGGTGCTGAGTATTTTCTGCTACAAGTCTTTTGAGAGCCAATTCGCGCGAGGTACGAGTAGGTACGTTCCATCGGGTCAAACCATATGGCAGTTTAAAGGTGAAATTGCGTTCGAAACAAATGTTGTTTTTGTGTTATTAAATCGGTTTTCAGCTCGCAAAATAAAAATATGAAGAAAAGTCATTTGAAAGTTCTAGGTGCGATGAAGTAAGTTGTGTATTAGAGCCTAAGAAATGAAGATAAAACTGGACACATTCTTCAATATCACTGCGAACAAGGTAAAAACCCGGAAAAAACCAAGTGATCTTTATTGACCCCACAAATTACCAAATATAACTGCATATTAGTGAGTCCAATGATTTAATTTTATAAATCTCAATACCTTTTGATTAGCCTAAAGTCACTTGAAAAAACAAAAAACTATCCTCCCTCTGTTCGTTGTGCTTGTCGTAAGGAATGTCCTGCAGGCTATTCAGTTTCTTATTCCAACCAGAGCCCTTAGTTTATATATCGTTTTTTGAATTTTCGCAGGATACGTATTTTCGAATTTAGATTTTTTTGAGGCGATATGTTGGTACTCATGTCTCTCACTCAGCCCG
>JAYXIM010008582.1:0-12846 GCA_037575425.1 Anastrepha fraterculus | reverse complement strand
TTCTTCTTCTATTTCGAAAACCCATCGGCCCCAGTACAATAGACAAAGGGCTCAAAAAGTCCTGGGGACTACACGTCATTCAATTTTCAAAAATCGTTACTGTGTTTACCGGTGATTGGACGAACGGCAAATCCTCGGAAAAGCTAGGTTTACTTAGCTAGGTTAACCTCCATTGTAGAAGCTGTGCGGACTTTTCAGATAAGGAGACTGTTGAGCACTTTCTCTGTAAATGTTCGGGTTTGGCAGCTAGACAATTAAGGTCACTGGGTGGTTAGGACAGTGCGCCGACCTAAATCCCAAAACCATTCTCCATTAATTCAGCAGATCTGGCTGGCTGTTGATATCTGCCCGTTAGAGGTATCATAACGGTATCAAAACGGTGCTTTAGTACTACTTGGAGAGTGCTAGAGTGGTAATTCAGCCATTTCACCTACCCACCTACTTACCTAGTCACGAATGGGCACTATACCATTTCCCTTGGTTTAGAAATTCAAATTAAGCGGTAACTCCGGTCGGCTACGTAACCGGAATGGCCCGAATTTATATCCGGCCAAGAACTGTCACTTCAGAAACCATCCCCGTATATATATGGGGAATCTTTATGTTGTTAGAACAACAACAACAACAGTACTTCTAATTTAACACATACTTTAATTTCTGTCCGCCTTGATATTATTCCACAAATGGAGGACCCTACAGTCTTATACCGCCTCCGAACGACAAAAATACACAGAGAGGCTTACCATTGCCGATGAGCGACTTGCCAACTTGGAGCTTTAAGCAAGTGCTTTTTCAAAATTGAGATGCCAAAGAAATGGTTTAGTGACGTGATTGCATTTCTCCTAGATAGTTAAATAAATAGAATACTATTAAATTATAATTTTTGCCTCATAATTTTGGTTCATATAAATACTAAACTGGTCTGAAACACGGATTAAAAAGAGAAAATAGTTATTGTGACAGTTATTATATACCAGATGATGTAAATTGTCACATCGATAGTAAACACATTTACCAAATTCAAAATATGGCTTGAAGTAGATTTTATGACTATTAGTTGAAAATGATGTGGAAATAGGGGTTGAAATTAATTGTACATTTTAATTGTATAGAATAAAATAAAGGGTGACCAGATTAGAGGCACTTTTTTCAATAGGGTTTTTTGGACAGATCACGCGAGACTACTGTCAAACTAAATACATAATTTGTTTAAGTATTCATTGACATTTCATCATGGAAAGAGTTACGCCTCAACAACGTGGACAAATCGTTCAATTGTATTACGTAAATCGACGCTCTGTGAAAAATGTTCATCGCGCGCTCAGGCCAACGATGAAGTCTCAGCAAAGAGGCCCATTTTTGGCTTAATGGCTACGTCAATAAGCAAAATTGCCGTATTTGAGATAAAGAGCAACCCGAAGTCATTCAAGAACAGCCATTAAAAACAATGAAAACAACCGTTTGGTGTAGCCTGTGGGCTGGAGGAATCATCGGCCCATATTCCATCAAAGACGAAGAAGTTCCGCCATGGTAAACGACTTTCTGATACCGGAAATTGAAGCCCGTTATCTCAACAACATTGGGTTCCCACGAGACAGTGCTACTTGCCATACAGCCCGTGAAACAATGGATTTACTGCGTCGTCGTTTCGGTGAGCAATTTATCTCTCATCTCGGACAAGTGAATTGCCCACCAAGATCGTGTGATATCACACCTTTGGCCTTTTGTTTGTGGGAGTATGTAAATATATGCAAATGCTTTGTGGATAAACCAGCTTCGATTGAGGTATTGAAAGCTAAAATTACTAAAGTTATTCCCGAGATATCGAACGAAGTCCTCCAGCGAGTCGTTCTAAATTTGTGTTTACGGATGGCCGAAGTACGTTATTTAAGAGATAAATGTCATGAATGCAAATTTTTTTTACCGAACCGTGCTCCTGAATAATATGATAGGCACAATATAAATTTATTTTTTACTTTTATTAAACACAAACTGTTATGGAAAAAGGTTGTTTCTTATTTTAAAAATTTTGTGCTTTCAGTGTGGTAAAACGCTTTTCTTCAAGTTTTGGAGCCACTGTGGACAGTCCAGCTCACAATAGGTTACCATTTAAAACACTCAAAATCGGTTAAAAACTGCAGTCACTCCAATTAGGAAAGATTGCTTAAACTTGGCTTAAAAAGTTATTTTACAGACAGTGACGGATTTTTTTTTTCGACTTATTGAAATTTCAGAAATTTTGTACATCTATGGCAATGAAAACAATACTCGTCGTATGCCAATTTTACAACATATAAATGTACGTTCTACTTCACTCACACTTAACTAAAAGCATGCAAACTTCTATGAATTTATGTTTCGCACATGCTTTCAAATGTCGTTATTAGCGTAAAAAAGTAGCCGGTCAATTTCCATCAACGGCTATAATTGGTGGCATCACTTTGGTGCTCGAAAAAATAGCTAAGTTTTAAGATAAGATACATATTAACACTATATACATAAAATATATACTGGTATAGTAAATTAAGGTTATATTTGGTGGTAAAGGGTTCCGCTTTAAGGTGAAAGACAATCATTGTCCTGTTTTAAATCAAAATTCGTTTAAATAAATTTTTAAATAAAAAAAGAATTTACTCTGTTTGCGTAGAAGCGTTAACCAAGGGATGCAGAATTTCGATAGGTATGTGAAGAGCATCACTAGACAACTCCGCCCTCTTCCGATCTGGCTTAATCTCAAATCCATCGCCGAAAACTGATACACGCAAACTTTTTCGCCTGGTATAAATGAATCGCACGATTTTACCCAATATTTTCTTTCATTTTGTCTTTTGCGACATTTAATTGCTCTGAAATAAAAAATAGCTTTTCCAAAAGGCATCGCGGATTTAATAAGCAGCTCAATATGGCCAGCACAGGGTGAAAAGTATACATCTTTAATTATTGCGTCATATACAATAACCTTATAAAAACTACTTGTTACAAATTTTAACAAAATCAGAGATATCTTGTAGCAGAGTTTGAAAGGAGTAAAAATAATAACACAGCGTCACCTCTCTCTTTCTCTTTAGCGCGCTCAATTATATTTGCTATAACTTCGGAAACGATTTCAATTTTTTTAAAGGTAGACGTTTTAAATATTCCTGAAAATATGAGCATTTTGTCTTATTACTTTTTTTTAAATCTGGGGGTGGTATATCCCCTTAATGCCTTATACATCTAAGTTTCAAAGTCGAAAAGGCTTCACTTTTTTACAGTATTTACTATATAGTACGAAAAATCGAGCTTTAAAGAGCTTTACAATGTAATTTATTACATAATAGTAATTTCTACAAACAAATTCGCCTTTGGAAGTCTTTATTTGCAGTGTAGTGTATAATTTGAGTCATGTAACTCTGATGATTTTCTATGACTAATTTTTCCACTCAATCACAAGAAACTCAAAACAACTGAATATCTACAGAGCGTAATAATAATAGAGAAATATAAATAAAAAGTATATATTTAACATCAGTCAGCGCTTACAAACTATAAAAGCCACAAGCAACACAACTTCGATCTTCAGTGCAAGCTTAGTTGTTAATAAACTTGAAAGACCACAAATAAAAGAGCTTAAATATACAAACACGAACTATTGCTAAATATAGACAAAGAAGCCATTAAAGTGTGTGTATTAGAACAAAAGAAAGGTAAAAGGGAATTTAATTGTAAAAGAATTGCGGTAAAGTGGCATAAAACTATACGGTCCAGTAGTAAAACGTTGCAGAATATGAGAACAATCATGAAAAGTGTGCCAGGTTTGCTAGCGCTGTTGATCTTGGCCCTCGCCTGCTGCGCCATGGAAGTTGGTAAGCACAAACTAGCATAGCATAATTTAAGCTAACCACAAGCCAGTCAAACAGTTAAATGCTTAATTAAACAAAAAAACATTAAAACAACTGAATCAACTATTCATCAAAATAAAGAAGATCCATCTAAAGTTAAATAAACTTCGGCTGATCAATGCCATTGGTTGCAAAAAATCTGTGAATCAGCACTTCATTGGTATATTTGTGTGTAATAAAAAATAACTAGTGCTTACAACAATACAAAAACCGCACACACTTAGATATACATATGTATGTATGTATGTGAAGCCTACTCGTAACACATTTGCCCAGGTGAGATTTTGTGTCTGTCCGCAAATCACAAAGACTGTGAAGTAGAGGCTGAGTGATTTAGGTGTGAATTACTGGTTGTATTGCCGTGGTTCGAACCCCAATGTGAAAGTGCAATATGAAAGAGGTTTTTTTGCTGTTGGCTCTTGGCATGCAATAATAATGCCGCAGATTTAAAGGAAGGTTAAGTTTCAAGGGCCGGTGTTGATTTTGAATAAAATAAAATTTTTTTAGGAAATTATTGTAATTTCTCTTTATTATGATAATATTGGTATAGCTTAATTACGCATGGAACAAAATATCCATCCGATGGTCCAAATTTTCGATCACGCTGAGGCATAACTGAGGTTCTATGCCGTTAATGTGCCGAATTATCTCATCCTTTAGCTCTTGAATTGTTGCTGGCTTATCGACCTACACCTTTTTTTTCAAATAGCCCCAAAGAAAGAAGTCCCACGGTCTCAAATCACATGATCTTGGCGGCCAATTGACATCGCCGTGACGTGAGATTATTCGGCCATCAAATTTTTCGCGCAAAAGAGCCATTGTTTCGGCAGCTGTCTGAGAAGTGGCACCGGCCTGTTGAAGCCACATATCGTCCACATCCATATCTTCCAATTCGGACCATAAAAGGTCGTTATCATCTGACGATAGCGAACAGTAACTGCCTGACTGGCCTCATTTTGGAAAATATACGCCCCAATGATGCCGCCGGCCCATATACCGCACCAAACAGTCACTCTTTGTGGGCACATTGGTTTTTCGGCAATCACTCTTGGATTATCATTCTCCCAAATGCGGCAATTCTGCTTATTGACGAATCCACTGAGGTGAAAATGTGTCTCATCACTGAAGATGATTTTCTTCGAAAATTGGTCATTCACTGTTGCTATTTCCTGCCACCATTCTAACCATTGACGACGCTTGAATTGGTCAAGAGGCTTTAGTTCTTGAGTCAATTGCACCTTGTAAGCGTGTAAATGCAAATCTTTATGCTTAATGTTCATCAACGACGCGCGATCTGAGGTGGACGGCTCTTCAACCACACTATCGCGAACAGCAGCAATATTTTCTGCAGTACGAGCTGTATGAGCATGCACTGGTGTTTTCACATCTCCTACAGACCCGGTTTGCTCAAACTTTCGCACAATTTTTCCGATTGTACGCACATTTGGACGGCTAGCACGAGAATCGCGTAAGCGGTTATAGCGCCAATTAAGAAGAGAAGAAGAAGAATTTCGATTTAATATTTGTAGTTATTTTGTAGACTCGCACAATTCGCTGAAATTAAATCAGTATTTTAACTTAAACTGTAATAAAACAATCATGGGTTGTATTTGATTTAATTACCGAAACATTTTTGTCAAAATACGGAATGATCTAGGTACAGATCTATTTTTGAATCATGTTATTTGCATACAGACAGATTTTCTGCTCAAAATCGTTTCACTATCATGAAGCTTACACACGAAATTTAAGTGTGTGAGTGTTGAATTAATGTGGGCTAAAATTGGAAATATCAATAAACCCCTTTTCCACTCTACTTTCTTTGTATGCTAATGATTGAAATATCTCCACAGCTACATCCCAATATTTTAAGAATTGATTTACATTAAAAAAAAAAAAAAATAATATAATGAAATGTTTTCATTTATCTCTCTCTAAATCCGTTTCCGTAAACCTTTCCTCTTATTTAACTGATTCTCAGTTAAACTCTCTTAGTGAATTTTTGATGCAATGGAAGTAATTTTCTACTCAGACTTTTAGTTTTATAGCCATTTAAATTACGCCATTGTTCCGAGTTTTCCATAACCGACTTAGTTCAGACTTTATGCACCCGTGCATTTTAAAATCACTTGCACCTCCCCCAACCTTCTACGCTAGAATATGTTTTCTTTATATAAAAACCATATTACGAATGTCATATTAAATGTTTGGGCGCACTAAAACAACATTTGGATTTTGTTCGCTCCTCTTCGCTGAATTTTGTTGATCCAATTTCTTTGTTGAGTGCTAAGTGTATGAAAATTCTGTTATTACCATTATTATTATTATTATAATGAGGGCATTTAGCACTCCAACCTAAAAAATCTATTGTGTCCCCTTAATGGATTCAGAGTATTTTGTGTACCAACATACTCAATCAAATTTAGTATTTGTCCTATTTGTCCTCAACGCCTCGAGTTCGCGGTGTACGACGCCGATTCCCTCGCTTTCATGAGGTAGCAACGAGGTGTCTACAGTGATCTCGCTTTCGGCACATCTTCAGCAATCTTTGCCGCTACGTCATCTGGCATTTTGATCCTAGTGTCAGCTTGATTGCTGCCTGCTTCTTTAACTGAGCCACAGCTTCTCTATTGTCGTGTCCTTTTTGTAAGTGGAGGGGAATCGTACCGAATCTGTAAGAAATCCTACAGTTGTTCTGTTTGGTTCATTTTGCTTACTAGTTGTATGTGCCTATTTTTAATAGTGTCCCAGTTTTTATCTCCTTGGAGCTGAGTACTCTCCACAGGTGTATACACACAAACCTATTCTGGGTGATGATGAGGTCCAGAAGCTTATTTGTTTCAACACCAGTTGCTCATAGTAGGTACACCAGATACAAACCCGATATATCGTCCCCGTTGTATGCGCCCAACTCTGAATTTAAGTTTGGATTTGTTTATACATTTCCTCTACGAGAAGTAGCTCCACCCTTCCTGCTCCTCCCGTGTGAGTATTTGTAAAAGGAAAGATTTGGGTAGAAGAGTTAGTACAGGGTAGGCCATTTAAAACGGGCCCATCGGGCAACCCTATAACTTTTGACAGGAACGTCAGATCGACTAATGACATAGCGCGTTGGAAGCGTCAGTCCAAGACAATTTTTACCATGGAGCAGTACACTCCAAAAGAACGCGCTGAAATAATTCAGCTTTACATCCAAAATAACTTCTCAATTGTGAAAACTCAACGTGCGTTTAAAAAAAAAATAAAGTTAAAAGTGCGCCATCCAAAAGCACTTTACAGCGTTTATACGCAAAATTTATTAACCACGGTAGTCTCAGCAATACCAGCCACGCATCCAGACAACGTACACGACGTTCTGCTGAAAATATCGAGGCTGTACGAGCCAGTGTTGAGGAGGCTCCGCGAACATCGAGTTATCGTCGTTCTCAGGAATTAGGCATCGCCAGGACAACACTCAGGCGCATAATTCGCATCGATTTGAAAATGTTTCCGTACAAAATTCAAATGGCACAAAAATTAAACCCGGCTGATTACCCGCTACAATCGATTTTTTGAAGCCATTGTTCCCTGGAAGGTTGATTTCGAAAAATGGTGATTTTCCGTGGCCACCGAGATCACCAGATTTGACGCCACCGGACTTTTATTTGTGGGGTTATCTGAAATCCAAGGTATACATCAACAAGCCAAGGACTCTAACTCAACTTAAAAACAATATCCGACGCGAAATCGCCGCCATACCGGCCGAAATATTGGCCAAAACGATGGAAAACGCCGAAAAAAGGACACATTTGGCCATCAAGGCCAGAGGCAAACATTTGAAGGATATCATTTTCAAAAACTAGCTGGAACAAATCTCCTTGAATCAAAATAAATGATTTTTCATATCAACACAAAAAAAAATGTTTTTTTCAATGTTTTTTTTCAGAAACAAATGGGCCCGCTTTAAATGGCCTACCCTGTATTAAGCTCTTAACGATAGTAACATAGCTAACACCAAGTTTTCTAGAGTTTAAATTGGTTACATTTTGCATCTTATTCTTCTTTCAAATTGTTTAGGAACGTATTGGTTGCACAAATCGTCACCCTCTTACGTCCTTTATTTCTAAGCAAGCTATAACAAATTTTGTATTTCTAGATTTAATTTAAATAAATAAATTAAATATGGTGTTGCCACACAATCCCATAAAACAATCGATTATCTGCAGTAATCTTTTCGAAGTGCCGTCATGGCAATAAAACGTTATAAGCGATCCAGATCCTTAAAGAGAATTCCATGAGTAATTCAAAACTTTCTTTTGTTCTAATGAAGACATAAAATATGGAAAGGAATTAAGTTTTGTTCACTGTATTTAATTTTTTAAAAAGATATTTGTATTCAGGCAGACCTGTTTTAGGTTAATTACTTCCATTCAAAGAATATGTACAGACGTTAATACAGTTGTAAGTGAACTTGGAAAGTTATAAATATTCAGTATATATATGTATTTAGCCTGGTCAAATCCAGTGGCTAAAAAACAATATTTCTGAGTTCATAGCCGCAGAAAATTGGCCGTCTGGAAGTCCAGATCTGAATCCATTGGACCTCAACTTGTGGTCAGAATTGGAGAACATGGCTTGTAGAAGGCCTCACAGAAATTTGGAGAGTCTTAAACAATCTTCAGATCGAGCAGCGGCGTCAATATCCGTGGTAACCGTGCGTTCTGGCCCAATAGCAAATGGCCCAATCGTTTGAAGGCTTGTGTAAAAGCAAAGTGTGACCGTTTCGAATGAAAATTAAAATGTTTATATATATATACATATAATTGTCATGTTGTTTCATGCTCCTTTATTTTTAATATTTACATGATTAAATAAAACTAACTTCATTAAAAAAAGTATTATAACTTCATATCTATATCTTGTAACAGAACTTATGGCAGGACTAATTCTTGTTACTCATATGGGATTGAAGTCCATGGAAAAGGTGATAATCACAAGGTGCAATATCCGGAGAGTATGGTGGATGCGGCACGAGCTCCCGTCCGAGCTCGTTCAGCTTGCCAAATGTTTGCCTTGCGGTATGAGGTCTTGCGTTGTCGTGGTGGAACAAAACTTTGCGTCTATTCACTGAAGACGGTCGATTTTTGTTAAGTGCCTCATTCAGGTTTGACAGCTGATGGGAATAATAATCCGCAGTTATCGTCTGGTTTGGTTCCAGAAGTTCATAATAAACAATACCGGCCATATCCCACCAAATAGAATCTTCTTGGGGTGAAGTCCATCTCTAGGGATCGGTTCTTCTGTTTCATCTTTATCTAACCATTGTCGTTTGCGAACAGGATTATTGTTAAGGACCCATTTCCAGTAACGATACGGTTCAAAACACTTTCATTTTCAAGCCGTTGCAGCAACTGAGAACACACATTCACTCTCTGCTGAAAGTTGGCGACGGAAAGTCCATGCGGAATCCATTTTCCCTGCTTTGAAACCTTTCCCAACTTAACCAGGTGCCTGTGAACTGTTCCATGCGATGAATTTAACCTCTGAGCTATCATATCGACTGTTAAATTTGGCTCAGCTTCCACGAGTTCGAGCAAGACGTCGGAGTTAAAGACTTCAGGACGACCAGCGCGCGGGGCATCCTCCACTTCGCAGTTACCACTTCGTTACCATTTTGAAAATCACTTTTGCGCATTTCTTACACTCACGGTATCCTCTCCGTGAACAGTATTTATTTCTGCGGCAGCAGTTGTTGCATTTTTACCACTTTTATAAAAAAAACACTTAAACACATTAAAATCACTTGTTGAATGCACAATATATCAAAGAAAATATAAATAGTTCCGTTATATTCCGCGAATAATTTTTTGTATGCAAAAATCGTACAAAAGTGAAATTGTGGGTAAAATACGCACGAACTTATGGGCTGACCTGACACTATGATATAAAAAATGGACTCGTCGACAATAGGAATTTGTCGAAGTTCCAACTACGTCGGTCTGACCTGAGTGACGAATTGTAAAAATTGTTTTAAAACAAGCAAGTTTATTACAATGCAAAACAATCTTCATATACTATACGTATTTACATCGAGCGTTAACTGTATGTCTGTCGGGAGTTTCTTATGCCTTTTTTCAAGCAAAATATTAATACTGAAATTGCTTAATTCTAATTGTCGTATACGGAAATACATAGTATTAAATAAAGTTTGAATTTATAAGAGACATTTATTTTCAGCACTGGCTATATTGTATGAGACAAAACACTGTACGTTGATTTATTTGGTTGGCATTATTTATTAGAAGAATCGTGAGTGTACACACACATGTTTAACTGACTGTAAATAATCGCTTAACTTGGATTTAATTCCCTCGACGGTATGTTTGCTAAGGCAGCCAAACAAGTAATCAAGCAATAAATGATGCAACCATCCATACGTACAGCCAATTCATCAGTGTTTCCTATGGAAATCAAAGTTCTGTAATTATTAATTTACTCAAATAATATACCAATCAATTCTGGTTGTACCTTTAGGTGTATAGAAACAATAACTAAAACCAATAACAATAATTCTCATCATTCTACATACATATACACTTACATATACATGCAAACCAATATACCAGTAAATAGGAGTTATGCATGGTGTGTACACAGCCGTCGTAGCTGAGTGGCTTTGTGTGTGGCTACTATTGGGTTGGTCCGAGTTGGAAAAATCAAGTGATAGAAAAGTTGTTTCCAATAGTTGGCAAATCTCCGGATTGATTTTACTAAAAACAGCATACAAGTAAAAGCGTTTCTCATGAGAATCATCTGCAGATCTATGACGGCTTAAAACTGTAGGTTTCTCTATTTATGGAACAACAAGAAGACACACGCCACGAATTGGAGAAGCGCGCCTAAACATTTATAGGTATACATATACTTATGCATATATTTGGTTGGTTGGTTAGAGTGGTGATTCATCCAGAATCCAACTAGCGCTTCCGCACCATTTTGTTGCCACTATCCGAAAGAATAGCGATATTGCCCCTAAAAGAGAAATCTGCGATTAGTAACCTACAGGCTTCCCCAATTGCTAGTACTTCCGCTTGGAAGACGCTGCTGGTATTAGGGAGAGGCACAGATTTTTCAATTCCAAGTCTATGAGAATATATGCCAGCTCCAACACCAAAGTCCATTTTACTGCCATCTGTATAGACTGTGGTATCGAAGTTCTTTAGAGAGAATCCCTTATTCCATTCTTTTTAGATGGAAAGAGTGTTGGGCAGTTGATATACCAGAGCTCTCCAAAAAGCTTCTGAGGTGCGTATCCAAAAGTCTTTCAAAAGTTTTTAACAGGAAAGACGAAAGGCTGATTGGCCTGAAGTCCTTCGCTGATTCATGTCCTCTTCTACCTACTTTTGGTATGAAGACGACCTTGACTAGTTTCCAGCTGCCTGGAATATGGCCTAAGTTTAAACACGCTTTAAAAATTTCCTCTAGCCATGGTAGGATACAGTCCAAGGTTTCCTGTAACATCTTTGGAATGATCCCATCTGGCCCCGGAGATTTAAAGGGTGAGAAAGATTTGATTGCCCATGCAACTTTTTCTTTGGTAATAATTTCATTTGCAAGATGCTGTGGATTATATTGGCTCCGCCTAATGTTTCCCCTCTCACTTTCGTAAGCGCTGCACGTCGGAAAATGCGTGTTTAACAGAAGCTCTAGCGATTCTTCAATCACTTCCTCCCATCCTCTGAAGTACTCCCTACTAGGAAAGGTGAAAGTGGGAGTGTTACCCCTGTTACATACCGATAAGTTAGTATTAATAATAAAACTATATAAAGACTCACCTCGGCCGTTTGTCTCGGAGCTTCCCCGCAACGCATGCCTCGCGTTGACCTCGCATCCGAGCAGCAGGTTCTTGTTTCTGGCTTCACACACAAGCCGACGAGCCTCCTCGGGTGGTGCTGGCCGATCATGTGCCATGTAGATGGAAGCCAGTATGATGCCGGCACCGTCAGCGGCTTCTACCTCTACAGCCGTCACATTCTGTGAACAATATGATGGGATTAAAAATATGTTCAAATGTTTCTTAGCTACAATACAAGATCTGGGGTTACCTTCAGTCCGTTTGTAGAAAAGGTTGTGGTTGTTCCCAGTGAAACCCTTCACCTCGGTGCTCCGCATCCAGGGCTCCTGGATTAAAGCGATGTCGACGTCCTCCTCCGCCAGGAGAACGGTTAGGTTGTCCGTTGCAGTCCGCGAGTGCTGCAGGTTTATTGGGACAACCTTGAGACCCATGCTGCTGGTCGCTTTACAATTCGACGGCGTCGCCAAGCTGCACTCCCGGGTGCTGCTCATTAGCGCCATCGTTTTTGGTAGATGCAGCGTCGCCTGTGAGCAACTCGTTGGCGCCGTCAACCTCGTCCTGTTCATCCTCCGAATTTGCAGATCGGAATATCTTCAGTTGCGTTTTCCTGACGCCGAACCGAAGTTTATTGTCCACTTTTCCCAGTGGCTCGATACTCTCCTCCGATATTTGGAGTAGGAAGGACACACTGTTCTTTTGCGGAGCCTCCGCTTTGACGATGCTCCAGTCGTCCATCGGAACAGTGTGGTTGTGTGCCTGCAGGTATGTAATAAGTTGCTTAGCTTCGAATTCCATGTTCGGGATCCAGATGCGAGCCCTCGGCCGTCGAGGGATTTCGCTGGCCGGGATTAGTTTGAGCCTCAAACCTTCCCAGTCGCTCTGGATCTTGCCCACAACTGTTTGCAGGAAGTTAAGGGAGAGTTGATCATCGCACTTGATCACCCTGTATCCGCGGACCACCTCCATCGAATCAAATCCTGCATATATTTATTCAAGATGAAAAGGGTGCGCTGTTAAGATCGCATATTTTATGAAGTAAATAAAAAGCAGTAAATATCAATACCTTTGGGCAGTCCCAAACCAACAGCATTAAATCGCATGATCTTGGTGGCCAATGCACCATATAACGCT
>JAYXIM010008578.1:0-34390 GCA_037575425.1 Anastrepha fraterculus | reverse complement strand
CTATCGTGAGATCATAACGAACTTTTTATGGCCCGAATTGGAAGATATGGATGTGGACGAAATGTGGTTTCAACAGGACGGTGCCACTTGTCACACAGCCAACGAAACAATCGCTCTTTTAAGCGAAAAATTTGATGGCCGAATAATCTCACGTTGCGGCGATGTCAATTGGCTGCCAAGATCATGTGATCTGACACCGTTGGACTTCTTTCTTTGGGTTTATTTGAAAGAAAAGGTGTACACCGATAAGCCAGCAACAATTCAAGAGCTAAAGGATGAGATAATTTGGCACATTAACTGCCGTTATGCTCATAACCTCAATTATGCCTCAGCGTCATCGAAAATTTGGACCATCGGATGGAGGTGTGCCGCCGAGGCCGTGGCGGTCATTTGGCCAATATTTTGTTCCATACATAATTAAGCCATACCAGTATTATCATAATAAGGAGAAATGACAAAAATTTCCTAATTTCCTGTATTTTATTCAAAATCAACACCGGCCCTTGAAACTTATATCTACGAAAGCAACTAAGGCAAATTCTTTGTCTGATACATTTTTTCCACCAACCCAACGAGCGAAGTAACCAACTGGAAATATCTAGCAATAGACAGAGAGGCCTGGAGGGATACCGTAGAGCAGACCAAAACCCACCCAGGGTTGCAACGCTAAATGATGATGATGATTGGTTTGTGATAGAGAGTTGTCTGCGGATTTTCCAACTCCATTTCAATGATTTCCATAGCCATTTTCTCATAAGAAGCCGACTTCCCAAAATGAAGCAATAACGTAAAATGAAAGTCAGTTGGCTGCTTGAAAGAGAAGTTCAATTAGTTTCACTGCATGTGAAGTAGGGCAGAAAGCTGATTTTCTGGAATGGATGTGGCAGCAGTTGCATACATACAATAGAATTCAGTTGAATGGGAGGTGATTGATGCAATGCGATCTATGCAAGCGGGGTAACCAACCCATTATCAAATTTAAGTTTATTTAGCCAAATCTAGCAGGTTATAAGTTAATCTACCCACGCGTGCCGACTATTATTCACCACATTTTGTAAGTGTTACTTTAGCAGTTCTTTATTGAAAACCCCATAAAAATCAGTCGCGCATGCACATAAATCAATTCAGCTAAAGAAAACTGAACCAATATAATATTAATGGAATTACAAACACTTCTAGTCCCTTTTAATTAAAATAAAATTACCTCACCACTATCGGTTCATCAGCAATTCTAAGCCATTCACATACATATATACATACATATATGCATACATACACACCTACATGCATATGCATGCCATAGTTTCATACCTACTTCGAGTTAAGGCAAACCACAAATATTATGATAAATTATTTTATAGCCAACATTTTATGTCACTCAAAGTCATTAAGGGTATTTGGTTGTGGCAGCGTTGCTGTGACATCGTACTCGTGCACAATACTCAATGTTTCACTTTCGAGGAAAATGTTGCAGCTCTTGGAAGTTGTCAGGTGTACCACAAACACGTACACGGCGTGGCATGTGGCATGGCACAGCGAGAAACTGAAATGAGTCTGTGTTGCTGCTTAAGTTTTTGTTTATGTTGGCGTACGTGTGTGGCACATGTAGGTTGCAAGTATGTTGTAATTTATGATTTTAATTTATGAAAGTATAGGGGAGCTGCACTCACTAATGAAGCCAAAAACACGTAGAAATAGAAGAAATATTAAACAAATAAAAAATTATGGAATTTGGAAGGAGTAGGAACGGGTGGAAACTATGTTTTGTCAGCTAAGTAGGTACTTATTTATGTACGTGCATAGGGGACTTAAGTCAATATGAAATTATATTTCGTCGTGTTAGGCTTTGTTGATTTTTGGCGCATTTTTGTGAGTGTAGGTGCGGTGAGCAGCCAAGTACAGAACAGCCCAGATGAGGTTGACAGGAAAATTTTAATTTATTATTTTATGATGTTTTGCTGAAAAGCCGCAGGTGTGCAAATTTTTCATTTTAATAATTAAATACTGCAAATTATATTAGTATTAAAATGAACTTATCGCTTCGCTAATGAGTTATTTTCAACTTGTTTGGTGTCAACGTGGCTTATTTTCATTATGGCAAACGTCTTTGCGATCCTGCAGGCATGCAAAATGCTTAGGGAACACGGGAGCGAGGGAGATATTAAAATCTTCTCCGATAGTCAAATCGCGATCAAGGCTCTGACGATGCCATAGTGCAGAACGAAACTATTAAATTCTTGCAAGGAGGAGATCCCATCCCTTGGCTGTGCAGGTAACATTTCTCTAATCTGGGTTCCAGGACATAGGAACATAGAGGGAAATGGAATTGCTGATAAGCTTGCCAGGAAGGGGACTGAATTGGCTTCAGAGACCTCCTACTCAGTCATCGGCATCCCCCTGATAGTTGTTAGAGGGGAGCTGCACAAATTATTTCTCAGGAAAGCGCAGAAAAGATGGAAATCCATTTCTTCATTTGCTATTTCGAAGACCCTTTGGCCTCAATACGATATACGAAGGACTCAGAAAGTCTTTTGGACTCCTCGCCATTCAAATCCAAACTCGTAGCTGTGCTTACCGGTCACTGGACGATCGGCACATACGCGGACAAGCTAGGGTTACCATTTAATCGCCATTTCAGAAGCTGTGGGGACCTTTCAGGGAAGCAAAATATTGAGCGCTTTCTCTGTAAATGTCCGAGTTTGGCAGCTAGACGATTAAGATTACTGGGTGTTCCTGTATACGACAGCCTGGGGCAGTGCGCCAACCTAAGTATCATCAATCTTCTCCGTTATATCAACAGCTCTGGCTGGTTGCAGATATCTGCCTGTTGGAGGTCTCATAATGGTATCAAAACGACGCTTAAATGCTACTTGAGGAGTACCAGACTGGCACTTCAACCATTTCACCTACCTACCTACCAGAGGCGCAAACATGTGAGTTCTGCAGAAGCTGTCTAAATAAGGAAGAGGAAGTGATGATCTTACACCTCCTGTGCCATTAGCCTGTTCATTTAAGACGTAGATTTACCATTTTAGATAGACAATCTTTCGATGAATTGGAAGTTATTCATCTTCAAAATTTGTTGAAAAGCACACATTGGGACATGGACATAGCTAAGCATGTACTTGGCCATTCCACCCGCATGAAGGAAAGTGCTCTAGCATGGCAAATTTACGACACGGTACATCAAAACCGGAGACGTGAAAGAGGAAGACCACATCTCCGTTGGAGGAAAAAAGTGCTGAAGGTCCTGTAATCACTCGCGATTTCCAACTGGCACCAACGAGCACAGGACAAAACAGCTGGCGCCTTATTTTGGATTTAGTCAAAGCCGACACATTGTGGTGCCACAAAATAAAAAGGCGTCACACTGGTTTTAGGACAGAGAAAAGGGCAAGTTCCCCACGCGGCATCACAATGGGCTATGCGACTGAGTGTGTCCCATAGTGGAAAACCGCTTGAATCTGACTTAACCTAACATTAGTTTCAAGTGACTACAAAATATCGATGATTTTTGAGAATTTTGTTTTTGCTGAAGTGGCAAGCCTTTTCCTCGGCACAAAGCACACAATACAGGGATTTATTTATATGACAGAAAAAGTAGAGCGGAACTTCACAGTCACTTGAGTTTTGCAGTTTGTTATACTAAAATCGAATGGGCTATAAAGCTACTAAGTTCGGTAGAAGTAGCAGTCGGTCCTTAAACAATTCACTTGGGCCTTTGGTGATCCCATAGTAGCAGTTTACCTTCTACTCCTCGTTAAATCATTTTTAAGTGCAAACCCTCCCATTGATCTGGCTGACACTTACAAATCTAAGACCATCAGTACCACCCAAGAACGATGAGCCGATGTATCTAAGCCTAGTGGCATGCCACGGAGGATAGTGACAAAAAAGATGTCTGAGAGATTCTCCCTCCTTCTCATTCTTGCAGCTTTTGCAATTGTCAATTGTATGTTTAACCAAACGTGCCTCCCCGCTCTCTGATATCGCGGCAGAACTGGTAGCCAATTAGAAGTAGTCACGCCTGACGTCTTTTGACTGTTCAGGAGTGCCAACACTAGGACCTGCCAAAGCCTTAGCAACACCACAGCTCAAAGATTGCGCATTGGTGGACTCCGAGGTTGCCTTCTCTCGGTTTTTTACAAGATTTGGACTGTGCACTTTTAAGGTGTTTGAGAAAAGATTTCATTTTGGTCCCACGAGTGTGTACCTCATGTGCACAAGTAAGCCTAATTAATACAAAAGTGCGCCAAGTATTTTGCATACTTTGTTTGTGACTGGGCTATTTGATGTACTGGGTCCCCAGCCAGGTTGATTCCCGGCACGGCTCGTATGACACCTTACGCCAGCCCAAAGGAAAAGGAGAGGGGAAAGGAAGACTAAGGATATTGACAAGAAAATGGGAATGGCATGACTGCCTTTTACCTTCAAGACTCATGTGTCTGGGAACTGACAGTATTTGTCCTTGCTAAGCTCATGCACGACTCCGACGTGGTGTGTCTATAATTTATCAATGAAGTCCACATAAAAAAAATCACAGGGGTACGAATCAATAGTAGTCCACATAAAAAAAATCACAGGGGTACGAATTAATACTAGTTAGGTCAAGTATACGAAAACGTGGTTATATTTACCAAAGAGCATACATATTTCATCTTTGCTGGATCGCTCATTCCCGCTTATCCGGCTTAGTTGAGTTTGACACACAAAATAGAAATTTTCCGAAAACTTTTTTTTGTTTTAAAAATTTTAATTTATTTAGAAATAATTGATAAATTTGTTAAACGCTGAATACTAGTAAATATTTAACATTGTTTTTACAAAAAAAAAATTCTATCCCTTGAGACATTTTTGACTTTTTGTAGTTGGAAACTAAATTGGGGATTGTTTAGCAACATTTAGCTTATTGAACCGCTTACTTTGTAATTTTAAGTTGAAAAAGTACCTTGCAGAAGAGGTTACCTTCGAAATAAAGGGTGGTTAAGTTTTAAGAGCCGGTATTGATTTTGAATAAATACAATTGCTTTAGGAAATTATTGCCATTTTTATTTATTATGATAATATTGGTATGGTTCAATTACGTACGGAACAAAATATTGGCCAAATGTCCGCTGCGACCTCGGCGGCACACCTCCATCCGATGGTCCAAATTTTCGATGACGCTGAGGCATAATTGAGATTCTATGCCGTTAATGTGCCGAACTCTCTTATCCTTTAGCTCTTGAATTGTTGCTGGCTTATCGACGTACATCTTTTCTTTCAAATAACCCTAAAGAAAGAAGTCCAACGGTGTCAAATCACATGATCTGATCGATGTGAGATTATTCGGCCATCAAATTTTTCGCTTAAAAGAGCGATTGTTTCGTTGGCTGTGTGACAAGTGGCACCGTCCTGTTGAAACCACATTTCGTCCACATCCATATCTTCCAATTCGGGCCATAAAAAGTTCGTTATGATCTCACGATAGCGAACACTATTCACAGTAACTGCCTGACCGGCCTCATTTTGGAAAAAATACAGTCCCTCTTTGTGGGTGCATTGGTTTTTCGGCAATCACTCTTGGATTATCATTCGCCCAAATGCGGCAATTCTGCTTATTGACAAATCCACTGAGGTGAAAATGTGCTTCATCACTGAAGATGATTTTCTTCGAAAACTGGTCATTCACTGTTGCCATTTGCAGCCACCATTCTGACCATTGACAACGCTTTTCATAATAAGCCTGAATAACTTTAACGCGTTGCTCGATTGTATATCTTTCCATGTCAGTGTCAAATGAAATGTAGAAAAAAACTTGACGTTTAGACAGCAATACCTGTTAAAGGCAAATATCCTAACACCCTTATGGAGATTCTGCGCTCTAACGTGGCCACGCTTAAGAGCTGAACAAAGTAAGCGACTCGCTATAAACCACGCAAAAACTGGCATAATTCTCTCTACAAGGAAACATAGGCTTCTTATAATCTCCCCGCTGGTTTTGAGGGGTGTTGGGACTCCTTTGAGAGAGAATGTCAAGTACTTAGGACTCATATTAGATAGGAAACTCACATGGAAATCTAATATTGAGGAAAGAGTAAAGAAGGCCAACGTTGCATTATATATTTGCAAAAAAGCGATCGGTATTGGAGTTAACATCTCGCAATACTCATTGGCTCTATACTTTTATAGTTAGACCAATCTTAATATATGAAATACTTGTTTGGCAGTCATCTGCTCAAAAGGCGAGTTACGCTAAAATCATGAATCAAGTCCAAAGAACAGCTTTTTTATGCATCTCTGGTACTTTAAGCACTACCCCAAACAAAGCAATGGAAGTGACTAAACCTGGTAGGTAAACACGTGGCCGCCGCCTCGACGCTCAGACTAAAAAGAATGGTGCTATGGAAAGACCGATGGCTTGGTCACGCCTGTATTTTGCACACTCTGAACATTCATAAACAAGATATAGACTACAGGGTTTGATTGAAAAGTAGAGAGCCTTTCCGCGCGGAGCGTTTGCCGAGCCATCAACCGAATCGGCTGGTGGGGAAAATGATCGTTGGACCTTCCCCTTCCACTAGAAACAGGTCCCAGTTCGCTGGCAACAGTGGTGCAGTCAACATCGCTCCCGGCCCGACCTCGTCAACAATTGGACCCTTCATCACGATAATGCGCCGGCGCACATCGTCTTCCTCTGCACCTCTGCATTGGCCAAGATGGGGGTTCCGGTGTTTCTCCGCCCTCCCTACAGCCCAGACCTGTCCCCTTCGGACTTGTTCCCGCGCCTGAAAAGAAAGCTGAAGGGGAGGCGTTTCGACTCAATCGAGGCGATCCAAAAAACTGTGACAGCCGAATTGAACGCGATTCCGCTACCAGCGGTGTTTTGACGCTCAAGGGTCCTATTTTGAAGAATATTAGTTGTATAAGCCAAAAGATTTAATAAAACTGCTTAAAAAAAATAAGGCTTATTACTTTTCAATCAAACCCTGTACTTTATTCCCAGACTCACCTTCGACAGGCTCTTCAAGACGAGTATACTGTTAAAAAAGGCGTGGCAGACACCAAGGCCATGGCTATGGAGTATTTTCGAAGGAATTAGGAACTATCAAACTATCCGTTCGACTACCAGAAGTGGCTACATATCTAAATACGCCAGGCCGGAACAAAAACGTCCAGAAATATATTCTCGGATAGGCAGACGGCCATTAAATCAATGAATGCGGCTATACTAAGATCAAAGGTTACACATGAACGCTGGGTAGCCTTAAATGATATTAGCATCATATTCAAGGCCGACCTTATTTGGGTTCCAGCAGAGATATTGAGGGAAACTGTAAAGCCGATGGGCTAGCCCGGAAATGTAATACTCTTCAACTGCTTAGTGATGGAAGTACCATTGGGATACCTATGGCCACGAGTAAACTAATAATAAAAACAACAGATGAAGATACATGTCTAACAGCTAGGCTACTATGGCCGCAAATAAACAAGAAAAGAACAAAGGAATTGGTTAGCCTCTCAAGAGAGGATATCTCGAAGATCGTGGCTTATATAACCGGTTATTTGCTATTTGGCAGGCATTCCTTGAAACTAGGAGTTTTCTCCCATGAATATTGTAGAAGTTGCAGAGATGAGAAAGAGAAAGAAACAGTTGAGCACTTCCTTTGCAATTGTCCAGCCTTAGCTAAAATGAGAGCAGGTTGTCTAGGTAAACGCTTTTTCAATACTCTTACAGAACTGTTTCATGAAGATAAATAAAGACATTCATTCATAAGTAGGACAAATATCAAAAAAACGGTGCGCACTAGCTAGTTGCATTTTGGATCGTTTTTTAATTTCTAAATGTGTGTAAACCTTTCCATTGAAGCAGATAGCAAATACGAGGAGAGTTTAAAAAGTCAAGGAAAGTCAAAGAAATTACACTACTGGCCTGTACCGAGGTTATGTTTATCTGGTAGCACCTCTTGGAAGAACCCTCAACAAATTTCAGCTAAATCGGTAAATTTTTTTGTGTTTGGCACTCGTTTGAATCGAGGAAGTCGAGTGTTGTTCAGTCGCTTCGATCACGACAATTTACCAGCTCTCACGTCAGCAGTTATGGTCGCAAAATTAATGGAAATAGGGTTCCAACTCGTTTCACATGCCACAAATCTTGTTATCAACAAACAACAACAGCATTGGACAAAGTGTGTAAGCCTACAAGAAGACTCTCTAGAAAAGTAAAACAAGTTTTCTCCAAACAGTTTTTATTTTGCGCTGACTTTCACAACGAGGGTCGTTTTAGTTAATGAAAAAACGGAATATTTTATTTGATTTTTGTTTTTCTTTTAAATTTAGTTTTTGATTCTTTTTTTTTTCTTTTCACTTTAGCTCTAGATTTTTTCTATTCTGTTAACTTTTTTAATCTTTTATTTTAAATTTTTTAGAGATTTTTTTTTATTTTTTAACTTTAACATAAAATTTTTTTCTTCTTTTCACTTAAACTTTTGATTTTTGTTTTTTTTTAACTTTGCTTTTGACATTTTTCTCATCTTTTAACTTTAAATTTGGTTTTTTTTGTTTTCTTTTGAACTTTTGTCTTCTCTTTCTTCTTTTAGCTTTAACTTTTGTTTATTTTCTTTTAATTTTAATATTTAATTTAGTTTTTCTTTTAGCTTTAGCTTTTGATATTTCTTCTTTTAACTGTAACTTTTAAATTTTTTTCTTCTAACTTCAACATTTAATTTTTTTCTTCATCAACTTTAACTTTAGATTTTTTTCTTCTTTTCACTTTAACTTTTGATTTTTTGTTTTTCGTTTTACTTTAACTTTCGTTTTTTTTAACTTTAGGTTTTGATTATTTTTTTTTAAATAACTTTAACTTAAGATATTTTTTTTCTTCTTTTAAATTTACTTTTGACTTTTTTTTTCATCTTTTGTTGTTTTTTTACCTTTAACATAAAAAAAATTATATATAAAAATAAAAAAATATATCACTTTTTCTTCTTTTAAATTTACTTTTAACTTTTTTTTCATCTGTTGTTTTTTTTAACTTTAACCAATAAAAAGTTGTTTACTTTTTTTAACTTTTTACTTTTTTTCATCTTTTAACTTAAACTTTTTTTTTTTAACTTTAACTTTTGATTTTTTTTTTTTAACTTAAGCTTTAAATTTTCTACTTAACTTAAATTTTCTCCTTAACTTAAATTTTCTTCTTAACTTCTTTTAACTTTTTTTCGTCTTTTAATTTAAACTTTTTTTTTAACTTAACTTTTGAGCGTTTTTCTTCCTTTTACCTTAAATGACGTTTTTTTCTTAACTTAAATTTTAGCTTTTGATTTTTTTTCCTTAACTTCAGATATTTTTTTTACTTCTTTTACCTTAACATCTGACTTTTTCCCATCTTTTCACTTAAACTTTTTTTTTTTAACTCAGTTTTCTTCACTTTACTTTAACTTTAGATTTTTTTTTAACTCAAACTCTAGATTTTTTCCCCCTTTTTTTAACTTTACTTTTGACTATTTTAATTTTTTAACTTTAACTTTTGATTTTTTCTTATTTTTTAACATTAACTTCTGATTTTTTCTCATCTCTTAACTTTAACTTTGGTTTTTTTATTTTATTTTAGCTTTTGCCTCCTCTTTCTTCTTTTATCTTTAGCTTTTGACATTTTTTCCTTTAACTGTAACTTTTAAATTTTGTTCTTCTAACTCAGCATTTAATGTTTTTCTTCAACCTGAACTTTAGATTTTTTTCTTTTTTTCACTTTAACTTTTGATTTTTGTTTTTCTTCTTTTTACTTTAACTTTCTTTTTTTTACTTTAGATTTTGAGTTTTTTTAACTTTAACTTTAGATATTTTTTTTCTTCTTTTAACTTTACTTTTGAAATTTTTTCGTCTTTTTACTCCAACTTTTGTTCTTTTTTAACTTTAACATAAAATTTTTTTTAACATTATATTTTGATTTTTTTTTTAACTTTAGCTTTAAATTTTCTTCTTACTTCTTTTAACTTTTTTCCATCTTTTAACATTAACGTTTTAACTTGGTCTCCTTCTTTCTACTTTAATTTCAGTTTTTTTTTTACCTTAACTTCGGATTTTTTCCCCCTTTTTTAACTTTACTTTTGACTTTTTTCGTCTTTTAGCTTTAACTATTCATTTTTTTTATTTTAACATTTGATTTACGTTTTTTCTTTTAAATTTAACTTTTGATTTATTTTTGTTTTAAATTTAGCTTTTGATTTCTTTTCTTCTTTTAACTTCAATTTTCCATTCTTTGTTTTCGAAACTTCTGTAAGTGCAATAATTGAAAACACATTTTCAGCCAAACTCTCTTTCGCTTGTTTCACAACTTTATTCAAATCTAAATACAACTGTATATATGTTAGTGTGTAAGCACAGGTTCTAAGCATGCAAAATGTCATTTGCAAAGCTTAAATGCAGTACAAACAAAAAAATTATTCCAAATACTACTAAAAACAAGCGAAATAGCTTACAATAGAATCCACACCCACCTTCGAATTGGCCCCCGAACTTCTTAAGCCAAAAGTCAATTGCTGCTCGGTTTAACTAGGAACAGGCGGAGTTGTAGTGCAAGTTTTGCGATCTACTAAGTTTTTCAAATTTTCGTTTCTTTGCGAGCTTCTGAAGTTGATTTCAGAATATTTTAATAAATACTACCAAAAACTTTCAGCTTTCAACGTGTGATTTCCCCACTCAATCCTTCTTTCCGCCCGCTCTCCCAGTAAAGTTTCCCTTGTAGAAGTACGCAACGCGCACCTCCTTGCTTACACCTATTCGCACTTTTTCTCCACGTACTTCGTCGCAAAATATGAGTAGCTCACACACGTGCGTCTACTTATCTACTGATTATGCGTGCGGGCGCTTGCCCTCCACACACCTCTGCCACCGCCCAACACTTATTTGTCTGCTCAGACAGGTTGGTTGGCCCTTAGTGCGTGCTTTTGTTTACTGGCGATGATATTCAGAAAATCTGAAATCATTTCGTGCGTGGAGGTGTCGCATACCTCCGCAGCTTTCCTAGATTACGGGATGTTGCTCGTTTTTGGGTCGTCTGTTTTTAATTTTATTGTGGCCTTTGCATCCTGCGTGCACACAGCTACTCCAGGCGTGTGGGTGGGGGGATGTGTGAGTGAGAAAATTTAGATTTATGGAGCATTATTTGCAGAAGATGTGTGAAGATACACGGAATTATGGCAGGTCGTGGTCTGAGTGTCTATCCCATCAGCACGGAGGATCTCACTACCGCATTTCGTTTAATTAATAATGAAAAAGTTGAGTAATGAAATGTGCTGTATTTTAAGGGAAGGAAGCGAACTCTTCATGCCAAAAATAAATGTGAGCCAAAATTTAGGATATTTGCAGGAATTTTTTTTTTACAATAAAAAAATGAAAAACGATATTAAATTGTTTAGGTATTCTAGGTTTCTAATCATGCGAATGGTACAATAGATTCGTATGATAGATTCGGGTTTGAGAAATTGAGTGACCAAACTGACCAACCGCATGGACCAAATAAAATGAGCGCAATTTATTTGGACGAACAAATGTACTGTATAATATTTCAAGAGTATAGGGGTCAGTGAATTGCAGGGAGTGACATCTTACAAAAGCGAGAATAGGAAGTGAATCGGAAATGGAATAATTTAAGTGCAATTGGAAATGGAAATGGAAAAAATAAAATGCAAAGCAAACCCCTAAATCTTTAATCACATTGGACGAAGCAAGATATGTATAAGTAATATGATAGGAGGTAATAAGGGGGTATTTGCAGTTTAGAAAATGTAATTCAGGGCCATTTTTCAATATGAGGAAATGGAAAATAAATTATTCAGCTCAGACTGCAGGATGGCAGAGTTACTAGAATTTCGAATTTCTGTACAGAGAACAAATTTAGCAAAGGAGGTCCCGAACAGATATCATTAATAAACAAAACAAGTAAAAGAGGCCTAATACACTAAAACTTAAAAATCTTTGAAAAGCTTTTACTTGACCGCATAGAGTATAGTATGGCAAGCCAGAAACTGATGCTCCATCACCATTTTGAATTTAGACAATAACCACTCATCTACCCAAATAGTACACAGACTGGTGCATAAAATTAATGATGACCTGAAGAAAAACCAAGTTTGCATGTCAGTTTATCCAAAGCTTAAGGGGCAGATACCTGTAAACGGCCATACTTTCCCTGATTTTCGTTAAAATTATTTATAATGAAGAAGCTAATATATTTTTTTCAAAATTGGCATACAGCTTATTTATACATTAAAATAATATTAGAATGGTTTTTTTATTTTAATCATTTAAAATGGCGGATTTAAACTCAATTCTTCCAGGAAAGTCGCAGGGGGGCTTCTCAATCGGCGGGCATTGTAGCATCGGCGTCAGTGGCCTGAATACAAAAAACCAAAATGTTTTTTGTTTATTAATGTCATAATTTCTGTATGAATTAAAAAAAATTGAAAAACAAAAATACGCGAAATAAAATGCTTAAAAAAAATGAATTTTGGGTCGAATTTTTCTACTACTTTTGCTGCGAAAAAATAATTTTTTCGAAAAGTTTTCGAAAACTTCAAAATTCACATAGAAAGTAATATCATAAAAAAGGATGTGTGCAAAATTTCAGAGAAAAACGCGTCTAAAGCTTGAATACAACGTAACTATACCTCTCCCAGCGCACGAACACAAAGCATAGAGTCGTCACGGTTGACGATCCATAATATAAGAAATACTTAAATTTACGATCTAAAAATTGTTTGACATATTTTTAAAGGATTATATTAAGATTTTATGAAAGAAAAAATATGTTTTTCTTTTTCGAAATTTTATAGGTATCTGTCCCCTTAAAGCCTAAATGATTACTACCTCTTATTAAAAAGTTACAGTCGCGACAGCCAAATCTATGTCAAAAAAAAAACAACGTCTGCTCCGACATCCAGCCCTTGGCCACAGGTATTTCCCCAGGGCAGTATATCAGAATACAGCCGATCCCTTATATAGCCTTTAATATACAGCCGATTTATCAATTACCCAAGTCGAAAAATAGCACGATTGCAACATTTGCTGACCACACGATTCTAAAGGTATCCAACAAAGATACAAAAACAGCTAAACATAAACGACAAAACGAGGTAAGTATTACTTTTGATTGGTTTAAAAATGGAACAATACAAGTAAGCTACACAAAAGACACCTTGGAACCGATTAGGTCTGGCGATTCTGACGCTCAAGGCGAAATATCTCTGTACAACAATCAAGCATAATTTTTATGGGCGCTCGTGTCTGGCCAGTCCCCTATGCATTTGTATGGGAATATGTGGTGCATGCGCCACTTTTATAATTCATTTTTAAGTATCGCAGACATTTTAATTTTTATTTTCTACCTTTTGCATTGGTTTTGTTATGCATTGAGCTACCTACAAAAGTGAAAATAATCGCATAAAATATTTGATTTTGTGAAAAGAAAGGATTGTTGGATGTTTTGTTCTTCATTTTGACTTATTTCGAAGAAGGTTGAAGAAAAAAAGTTGATTACAATAAAATTTTTTGTAAATAATGAAATGATTTGGATTCGGTGGAAGGCAAGTAAAAGATGTATAAGAGATTTTTTAGAGCTGTTAATATACTGTATTCCTGCATACAATACAATTGAAACGAATTCCTCTAAGAAACTTTGCGCCTCCTTGTAGACAACGACGATAATCTCTCCTCGTTGTGAGTGCATCCATTCCAGATGATTGGTTGACTACAATATTCGCACGGATGCTGCTTGCTGAAAAATTATTCCGTGCGAATACTACAGGGTCCGTCACTCGTAGTGTAACCAATTAAAAAGGCCATACATTTTGTTTGGAAAATGACTTTCATTCAATTCAATGTAAAAAACGTGTCACAATAATGCAAAATTAAGCATCAATTTACTTTTTCTCGATATGACCACCTTTGCCTTGACTATGGCCTTGAGATGGTCCGGCAACGAATCGCAAGCTGCCCGAATATGACTTTCAGGTATTTTGGTCCATTCGCTGGCAATGACTTTTTACAGCGCCTCGAGACTGGAGCGACTTTCTGTTCGGACCTTACTCTCCAAAACGACTCAAAGAGAATAATTCATCCTATTCGCGTCTGGTGAATTTGTGAGCCATTGTGTGGACGTTATGAAGTTCAAAACGTTAGTTTTTAGCCATTCTTAGTTCACTTGAGCTTTGAGCGACGGTGCCAAGTTCTGTTGAAATGTCCATGGCCTGCCACTGAGATGATTATCTACCCATGACTTTGAAGCAACCTCAGGACTACTTTCCCGATAATATTTCGCATTTACGTTGACTCAAGGTTCGATCAAAACGATTGGAGAGCGCCCATCTGCGGTTACAGCGGCCCAAATCATTACCTGTGGCGGGTGCTGCCTCTGGTGGTCAATCTATGACTCAAATTCTCGTATGAACGGTCGGTCAAATAAACGCTAACATTTTGGGAGTTTACGAATTGCTCAATATGAAAACTTTTCTCGTCAGAAAACACAATGTTCGGAAATTGACCGATATCGGCCAAGTGAAAAAACTCCTTCGCTCCCTCGAATTTGGCTTGTAGCTGCTTTGGTGTAACAGAAATTCACGTACAAAGTCAAAAAGGGTCCGGTCAGACCCGGGTGCCCCGCGGAGAGTTGACAAAAGCGCTGCTTGGTTTACATTCATTCTGCGACTGTGGTGGTTTAAAACCGGCACTCAACTGCTATTTAGGCGTTGAGTGGCTCGCTAACATCCTAACCTACCCCAACCACCTTTTTTGCAGCTCTTATTCGTTTGATTTACTGCCACACAACTTCTTCGTATTATTTCCTTGAAACCTTCACTATTTCACATTACAAATCTATGACGCCACTCGTTTGTAAATATCACAGAAGATTCATAAATATTTCATTAATAAAATGGATGATCTATTTCTTGAAATTTATTGCGTGACACTTGCATATATTGCAAACACTCCCATATTTGTACAATCTGGCGTAAATGTGCGTGACTAACGCACTACATGTCCCAGGTTCGATGACCACTGTAGACAAGCAACATCTAGGTTTGGAAGAAGCGGCGCTCGCCCTTTTATTTCTGACCTCTGACACAAACCATCTTTTCGATAGAGGAGGCCAACTACAGGCCAGCAAAGGGCGTATGTATCGAATATAGTATAACATATATGTATGTGTGCACATGTAAGGTCTATATATACACGCAACAGTATTTCTAAGCATTCTCATGCCCACAAAAAAAAAAAAAAAATAAAAGCTATTAGGGCTTCGGCAAAGTGGTTAATAGAAAAATTTATGAAAATGTATTTATTATAAAAGATAAAATGAAATGCAGGAAATGAAATGTGGAAAGTAAGCACAGAATGGCACGTCCGCTTCAGATGTTTGTTAGTAATTTATTAACGAAATACACGATTTACCATCGTTAAACCAAACAAATGCCCGCATGTACACACACACGCGCACCCATACCTCGTACAAGTACGCCTGGTTTATCATAAAAAATGTAAAACATGCAGAGATAACTAACAGTCCTTAAGCGCCTAGGCGTGTGGTTCTGGTTTTTTTTTTTTTTTGTTTTTGTTTACTTAAGACAGTTGTCCACGCACACGCAACTTATAAACTCCAATCGCTGGATGCTGTATTGCGTAGATACGCACTTAAATATGCGCGTTAAAACAAATTGCGCTAGCATAAGAAAGAATTTATTAACCCATATTAGCATTATGCACACATACCAGTACACTCTTAAATACAAGCAAACTTTCTTGGAGCAGCCCAACTAAAAGTTATCATTTGCTCTAAGTAAACACCGCCGAATGCCTAAGCTCCAGTTTCAATTTCGGGCGTAGTATATAAAAACACTATGTGCGTGTGTGTGTTGATGTACTATTTATGTATTTATGTATGCTTCTAAGTGTGTTTGATAAATCTAATTTATTGCATATAAACATTTTCATGTATTTGCTCGATTAGTTAAAAGGATGCGGCAATTTACTCGTATACTGGTTTTTGATAGAGGGAGGAGCTAGCATTCAGTGAAAGAATGGCGCGGAATGGGCCAGCTCAAACACTGGCTAATGCAATAAAAAAATATAAACAGTTTTGATTACTTCACACAAGTTTCAAAAGTTTCGTAAAAAAGGTTCCATACCACATCTTTCGTACGAAGTGCTGGGCCAACTCAATGTACGCCATATTCAATAAGTTAGACAAAAGCGTTCGGAGTATCAATATGCACGACAAGTGTCTCTACGAGTGACTATTACTTGAGTAAAGTGTATTTTAGAAAATCAGAAATAATTTTAATTGAATTTTGAACAAATGGTCTTTCTTGTTGTTCAAGTTATGTTAAGTTAGGTTTGGCAGCCGCATCGCACATAAAGACAGCGATGCCTCTTAGATCACGAAATGGGCTGGGCTACATTTCCGTTATCATATGGAACCATTCTGAGCTTTTGACAAAACGTAAAAGGTTGTTGATACCTAAAGTGTATAGATTATTTATAGTCATTAAGAAGTCGGATCTTAAATGTCGGTTCCCGCTTCTGTCTAGAGCATGTCTGTCTAGAGCATGTTCAAAAAAGGAGTTTAATTGTTTCCAACTCTTCCTCGTTCCTGCAGCTACGACAGAAAGCATGCATGTAAACGCCTAATCTCCTTGCATGATTTCCTATGAGGCAATGTCCTGTGAAAGCTCCTACTAAGGTCCTAATTCGAATCCTACTCAATTTTATAATACTCTTGGACAGACGTGGATTTAGTCTTGACCATGTTTGCCTGGCAATTTCACAGATATTGGCACTAATCGATGTTTGATTTACAGAACTGATTAGTGCGTCCTTAATGAGGAGCTTACAAGTTGCGAGAGGTGCCCTCATAAAATTACTTATGTTTGGCATACAGGTATCCCCTCTTGCAAGCTGGTCAGCCCTACAGTTACCTGGTATATCTCTGTGGCCCGGAACCCAGCATAAGATTATACGATATTGTTTGGCCATCTCATTAAGAGATTGGCGACAACGTAAGACACTCCTTGATGTTACTTGGAATGCATCCAGGGCCCGTAGGGCAGCTTGGCTGTCTGATAGAATGCAGATATCTGTTAATGATATTCTGTTTATCTCTAAGGTTTCATGTATAGCCTGTTTTCCCGCTTGAAAAACACCACAATAATCTGGTAGCTTAAAGGATTCACTTATAAAAAGCTCTTCACAATATAACCCTGATCCTACACCGGTGTCCACTTTAGATCTGTCCGTGTAGATCTTAACGGGTGTGTTGGGTGTTGGATCTTCTTCAAACCATTTCAGTCTAGTAGGGATTTTCATTAAGAATTTCCTTTCGAAGCAGAGAATGGTAGGGTGATAGTCACAATCACTGGGTATATCCGTAAAAGAGTCTAAGATGGTTGAATGTTCATGTGTGACAGTCTTTCATTGTGAGCTCGCTCTTAGCCTTAAAGCGGAAAAGGCCACTGAGTATTTGCAAAAGAGATCTAGGGGGGGGGGGGGGCATATATAATACGAGTATGATATACAAAGCCATGGATGGCGTCGTTTTCAATACTCCACATTTCGTTGAATTTTGAATTACCAAATTATAGCCGAACATCTTATCCCCTCACTTTCCAGTTCTCCTGCTCTTTATGTCATCGGACGGAAAAGGCAGTGCAACAGCGTCACTAATAGCAATCAGGGCCTACGCATTCATACAATTTCTCGGTAGCGCTGCGGACCGATTTTGATCTCTGCGAGATCAATGTCAATCTTTGTTGATTTACTTATTTAAAATATATAATAATTGTCCTATTTTCATCTGTCATGTTTTTCTTAAACTTTGTTCATGCACACTGCTTATTTCTTCTAAGAATAGAAAGTTGATTGGTTCCGAAGAAAAGCTTGGTAGAAGACTTTCTGGTGCAACGTTGTGGTGTAGACAAATGAGCAGCTGTTCTGATAATTCGCTGAACTATGGCTACTTCAGCGTTAATATTGCTCAAACAGAAACATTTTTTTTCCAATCACGAAATTTCGAAGAAGGTTTTACAAGGAAGTTGAATTGAACTTCAAATCGCTCCCACATGCACTGTATTCGCCAGGTTTGAATCCCAGCGAATACTGGCGGTTCGCAGACTGAAGAGAATAACTCGCCGGCTAGAAGTTTCGCCCGAATGTAGAGGTTATCGCTGAAACTGAGGCTTACTTTGAGGCAAAAGATAAATCGTTCTACTAAAGTGATATTGAAATGTTAGAGCGGCGCTGGAATGAGTGCGTTGTTCTTGATGGAAATTACGTTGATGAACGAAAATAAAAGTGTTTTATTTGTTAGGCCTGGGACTTTTAAGCGATGAGCGGCTCATATAAAAGATGAACTAAGTATTCTGAAATATCTGTCATATTCAACCACCAAATAGAACGGCTGCTATTTGAGTAAAGTTGTAAAAGATATTTAGTGTATAAAAACGTATACACATCACAGAATAGTTTACAAATTTAAGTAATAGTTTTCTTCGTATTTTCTTTGTTTGGAATTTTTAAGCTCCATTTCTTTAATTAATTCTTGAACAAAAAAAGGTGCCAAATCATCTCACATTTCATCACACTCGGTTGCTGGATAAAGGCCAAAACAAATATTATTCAAAAAGTCTTTCATTTCATTTGAAATTCATTTAAATATAAATTAATAGCCATTCGCAGTTTGAATTATTTCTGTCTTAATGACACTTCAAAACTTCACAAAAGACAATCTGCTGATTAAGTACTCAAGTGTTCAGTTTTGTTTTTGTTGCTTGTGTTGTTTTAGCATATTTTCCTAAACATTTGTTGTTGTTGCAGAGCATTTGCTTTAGTCAGTGTAATCGGCTTAGGAGTTTGCAATGAGAGGCAAATTACGTATACGCCATGCAGCACTCAACAGCCCAAAAGCTAATATAATATTTAGCAAACTTCACATTAAACGCTGAGCACTTCAAAACTAACACTATAATCCTTTTCTTATGTAATTTTACTTTATTTTGTATTTGCAATGTAAAGCTTACTATTAAATTCTTCCATCTAAAGCAAAAATGTGTAGCAATTGAAAAAGTGCTGTTATTTCTGTATATACCGACTTTCAATTGAAATATTTCTCACACACAATAGCTTCCGTCTATGCTTCAAATATTTCTTGTTTGTATTGCTAACAATGGCATGAAAAATACAAAAAAAAAACTTGGTTTAATAAGAAGAAAGTAGAGGGAATAGATAAATATAAAACCCTTTTCTCAACAAAAATAAACTCTCACTTTTAATATTGAAAATTTAGGACTTGTTTACTGGCGAATGTTTTTCAAATAGAATTTCATGCGTTCTTGCGCTAAGCAAATATTTTTTTTACAAAATCAACAGAAAGTAAGATTTGTCTTATGGAAGCATTATAGGCGCGTTTTTAATAACAAAATTTTTCTAATTTAAAAAATAAATTCTGAAATGAGGCAGCTTTGCCTGCATTATTCTACTTATTCAAACGAGAAATAGGCAGGCTCAAAATTGAGCTAAGCCTTAAAAGCTAGTTTTTCTATAAATATATAAAAAAATTCAATCAAAACAAAAAGTTTATGAAGTCTACATAAGTGCGATCGCCGTGCTGGAATAGGTTGGTGCGTGGCAACTCTTAGCTGCAAATTTTCGTGCATTAAACACCAAAGAGTGAAACAGTGTTTCCTAATAGCGGTCTCCCCTCGGCAGCCAGTGGCAAGCTTACGAGTATATTTTTGGCATGAAAAAGCTCATCGTAAAAAAAACGATTTACCATTCGGAGTCGGCATAAAACTGTAGGTCTTCTTCTTCTTAATTGGCGCCATAACCGCTTACGCGATTTTTGCGGAGTTTAATAAGACGCGTCGTTCTTTCTCGTACTAATCGGCGCCAGTGAAGCCAAGTTCTTCTCCACCTGATCTTTCCAATGCAGAGGAGGTCTTCCCTTCCTCCGCTACCACCAGCTGGTAGCGCATCGAATACTTTCAGAGCCGGAGCCTTTGTATCCATTCTCGGACGGCATGACTCAGCCAACGTAGCCGCTGCGCTATGTCTATGTCGTCGTAAAGCTCATACAGCTCATCGTCCCATCGCCTGCGACATTCGCCGTTGCCAACGTGCAAAGGTCCAAAAATCTTCCACAGAATCTTTCTCTGAAAGACTCCAAGAAACGCCACATCGGTTGATGTCATCGTCCAAGGTGCAGCGCCATACGTTAGGACGGCTATGATGAGAGTCTTGTAGAGTGTTAGTTTTGTTCGTCGAGAGAAGACTTTACTACCCATTTGCTTACTTAGTCCAAAGTATGACTTGTTGGCAAGAGAGATTCTATGTTAGATTTCCAGGCTGTCATAATTATCGATATTAATGCTGGCTCCTAACTAAACGAAGTAGGTACTCCCATTATAATTATATTTACTATATTATTTATGAATTTATTTCAACAAAAAACAAAAACCAAGAACGAAATATTCTATTCTTGGCAGAACCAGAACCAGTTTCTTGATTTTTTTTCTCTTCACCAACTTTTAAATTGCCGACTCATTTGGATAATTATTTCCACAAAAAAAACGAATTTCGCGATATGTTTTTCTTAAAGATCGAGAATTTTCATAAAAAATTTTAATAACTTGTTGTTCTATAGTGTAAAATTGTACCCCTCTCTACACGACAAATGTCAAAGCTGACATAGAGAAAAGGTACCGTCTTGGAATTATTCACTACTGCCATCTAAGTGCCAGTTGTGCAAGGTCCTTTACATCTGGTAATGATAGTAAACAAGTAAACTCGCTTTCTTTCAGAACTCAAAAAATGTAAATGTAATGTTAAATATTCTCTAAAACTTTTACGTTGTTTAATTATCTTTATTGATTGTGACCTGAATAGATCTATTGTGCAGCCATGTAGCCAACTCGAACAGTTTAAGGCTATCAATAAATCCTAAAACTGCTGTAGGCTGAATTTCTACCAGGAAGTTTGGATCTATAGCCCTATTTCCCTGGTAATTTAGTCTGCATTGTGCCACTACTGGGCAGTCGCATAGAATATGTTCTGCTATTTCTTTTGCCTCTTTGCAAAGTCTACAGGAATCGTCTTCTATCGGATCTATCTTTTTCAAGTGATAATTAAGTTTACAGTGTCCTGTTAGTAGCTCCGTGTAAAGTTGTATGCCCTCGCTGCTTAGGTTAAGGATTGCTTCTGCCTTTATCCGTTCTGGATATATGAATCTTTTCGATTGCCGCATGCCCGATTGGACTCGATGACCTCGTTGTTTCTGCTCTTGCAGAAAGGCACTTTTGAAACTTGTATTTACCCCGCAGAAAGGTTCAGGACCTATGAGGGGAGCGTCTGCCCTCTTTTTCGCTAAAGTGTCCGCAGTTTCATTCCCTTCGTGCCCCTGATGTACCGGAACCCATGAAGGTTCAAGATTTCAAAGTTTTATGATGCTACGGTGTTGAGGATTTTAAAACATTCCCAGACCAACCTTGATTGGAATGAGAAGCTATCCAGCGATTTTAGTGCTGCTTGACTGTCACAGAGAATGCTGATAGTGGCACCGCGCGTGCCTCTTCGTAGACATTGTCTGGCACACTGCTTTAAGGCGTGGGTCTTCACCTGGAAAATGGAAGTGGTTTTTCCCATTGCAATTGCTTTTTTGAAATGTGTTCCAACAATCCAGCCCCGGCACTACCGTCTTCCATTTTGGACCCATCAGTAAGCCACACCTGTGTGCCTTATTTTAAGAATATTTCATTGTTTCTCCACGTTGAGCGCTGATTTTATCTTGTTATTAAAGTTCAAATTCCATTCGATACATAGGAAATGTTAGTAAAACACAATTCGCCAGACGCAAATCCGATGGACTATTCCATCTGGTCCATTTTGGAGAGCAAGGTGAGGACTAAAAAATATGCCAGTAAGGTTGCACTGAAAAAAGCGATTATACAAGAATGGGCCAAAATACCTCAAGATCACATTTGTGCAGCATGCAACTCATTTTTTGACCGTTTGAAGGCTATAGTCAAGGCAAAAGATGGTCATATCGAGCTTAAGTGAATATATGTTGAAATTTAAACATTTTTAAACAAGTTTGTCTTTGAAATCAATAAAAACTAATTTCACACAAAAAAGTTATGGTGTTTTGAATAGGTAACACTTCATATCGTTCACCCTGTATATTAGCTTATAATCATTCAAGCTAGTGTAGTTGTTTTCGGGCAAGCTAGGTAGCTTTCACTGCTCATTAAATGACGCGCCACTTAATTCCTATGTTAAAATCTCTTCTAAAATTCTGCTACTTGATAAAATATATCCTTCTGCGATAAAATAAATATGCAGGATTACTAGGAAAGGCGCCCCACGTATTTAAGGACATTGGTTATTATTGATTTGGTTTTACAGCTTAATGTCTGTTCACAAGATATTCAATATAAAAAATTATTTAAAAAAAGTATTTTTTTTTCTTATCTTTTGATACTTCTGTTTAAGGCTATGCCATTTATATATACCAGATAGATACCTAAGAAATGAGATGTCGCATAGGGCCTTCTAGATGAAACATAGTGCCTCAATAAACAAGTTATAATTTCGTTTGTTTAGAACTAGATTTTTAATTTGGCTCCAGGAACGGCCTGCTCTGTACGCCTCTCCAGCTACTTGTCGCCTCCATGTATTAGCTGGTCTCCCGCACCTGTGGCTTCTTTGGGGATACCAGTTTAGCGCTGTCCTTGCGATGTTTTCTCGTGGCTTGCACAATGTATGTCCGATCCATTTCCACTTGCGACGCATAATTTCTATGTCAACTGGTGTTTGCCAGTTAGCCGCCCAAAGTTCATCGCTGCTTATAATATGAGGCGAGAATATCCGCATTATCTTTCGTAGGCAACGGTTTAGAAAGGATTGCAATGATTGTGCTCGTTGTTAAGGTCTATGTTTCATATTTATATAGAACTACCGACTTCACGTTGTCATCAAATATTTTCAGTTTTGTATGCCTGGAGATGTGGGTTGATCTCCAGACCTTATCTAGCAGGCCAAATGCAACGGGTCCCTTAGATATTCGGTTGCGTATGTCAGTTGTTGATCCGCCGTTTTTTGAAATTATGCTCCCAAGGTAGCGAAATTCATCTACATCTTCAAGCGGCGTGTCGGCAATTTGAAGGACTTGCGTTTCGGTGGTATTAATCCGCATTGCTTTGTTCATTTTTCGACCTGTTTGTGCTACTGCATGACATACGGCTTGTAGTTTAGCTAATGCATCTGAGTATTTGTGCGATAGTAAACAAATGTCGTCCGCATTGCCATTTAATGAAGGCATATCCATCAGTCAAAAATGTTAGCTTGTCAAAGTTTTGAATTTTTGAATTTGCTAGTGCAAATGTATTAAAAGTGTTATCACTAGGCCAACAACAAAAACTTTTCTCGCATAAGAATGTCACGTCAAAGTAGGCAACAAAAAATAATTAATTTGTTTTTTATGTTGAAATTATTTTGCAATGTCCATAACAGCTTTTGAATTTAACTTCATTACAAAATTTCAGTTTTCAAACTATTATTTCGACTCAAGGCGAGTCTATTAAAGGTGGTGTTGGTAAAACAGCTGATTTGTTTTTTTCTTTCGCCGTGTCCATGTGGCTGTCAGTCTAGAACGAAACAAGGCGAATTCATGCTTTGTTTTTTACTTTTCAAATACTTTGCTTTGACAATCAAACTTACAAAACATTGTTGTAGGTCAAGTGTCACCATCTTTAATAAATGCGCTTTGATTCGAATTTACATGGCGAAAGAAAAATGCTAATCAGCTGGGCAACTGCAACCAGCTTTAATAGCTGCGTCTTGTAATTTGCGATTCTTCACTAAATGTTTTTTATGTACTTCAAGCACTAGAAAAAAACAACTTTTTAGGGTTTGTATCGAAAAAGGCAACTATTTATGTCCCTAATAACGTGTCAAGAACGTTTTTTCGGCTGAAGCTGTACATACCATAAAAGTATGCTGCTTGTAAGTTAAAAATAATATATATACATTAGTGAAATTCTAATATATACTAGTGAAATTCTTACATATACCAAATAGCTGCGTTGTGTGAATTTGCATTAAATATTTATTACTTCAGAGCACTAGAAAAAACCACTTTGTAAGGAAAGTACAGGGTGAACGATATGAAGTGTTACCAACTTCACACTGCTTGTATCTGTAAAACAGCTGATGACATCAACGTCAAAATTGTTCTAATGACAGTTCAATATATTCTTTATAAGCCATCAAAAGAATTAGCGTCTCATTTGTTGAATTTTTTTTTTCTGTGATGGAATTCCAACGTAATAGTGTGATTGCGTTATATTTGGATGGAAAATCACAACCAGCCATTGTTCGTAAGCTCAGTCACCTCAAAGTGAATAAAATGTTTGTGTATCGCGCTATAAAACGTTACAATGATACTGGTAGCATTGCAAAACGCAATGGAGGTGGACCAAAAAAAACCGCATCAACGCCAGAAATGGTTCGGAAAGCGAAGGCTCGACTTGAACGAAATCCACGTCGAAGTGGAAGAAAAATGGCCAAAGAACTGAAAATATCGCAAGGCAGCATTCGACGCATATTGAAAAGTGAGCTCAAGGTCAAGGCTTACAAGTTCCAAAAAGCACACGATCTTTCACCGCAGCAAAAAAAAGTTCGGTGTGAAAGAGCAAAGGAGTTGTTGCGCTTGCACGAACGTGGCGAATTCCCTAACATTGTGTTTTCTGATGAAAAAAATTTCCCAATTGAGCAGTTCAAAAAACACTCAAAACGATCCTGTTTACTTGACCGAACGCTCATACGAGAATTTGAGGCTACGTATGGCCACTCGAAGCCATTTCCCATCGCAAGTAATGGTTTGGGCCGCATTGACCGCTGATGGACGCTCTCCAATCGTTTTTATCTAGCCTTGTGTCAAAGTGAATGCGACTTATTATCGGCAAAATGTTTTAGAAGCTGCTTTAGAGCCGTGGACACGCAACCATTTCGGTCGTAGGCCATGGACGTGCCAACAGGACTTGGAACCGTCTCATAAAGCTCGTGTGAACCAAGACACTTCATTTCGTCCACACAATGGCTTTCGAATTCGCCAAACGCAAATCCGATGGACTATTCCATCTGGTCCATTTTGGAGAGCAAAGTGACGACGAAAAAATTTGCTAGCGCTGAAGAAAGCGATTATACGAGAATAGGCCAAAATACCTCAAGGTCACATTTGAGCAGCATGCAACTCATTTTTTTACCGTTTGAAGGCTATAGTCAAGGCAAAAGATTGTCATATCGAGCTAAAGTGAATATACATATGTTAAATTGTAATAATTTTTGAACAATTTTGTCTTTGAAATCACTAAGAACTAGTTTGACACACCCTGTATAGTGCATATAAGGTATAAATAGTATATATATTAGGCCGGGTCGATTTGTGGGGAGGCAAAAAAATTGCCCATTGATCTGTGAAAATCATATTCTAGGGATCAAAATAATGTGGGTCGAACTTTTTAGTTTATTTTCTCATGTAAAGGCCAAAAATGGTGATATTTTGAAATGATTGTATGGGGAACCCCCCAGGGGAGTTCCAGGGGGTGTGCCGCTGGCATGGGTGTAACGGCCGTCCAAAATTAGTGGGGGTCGGTCATACACATGGATTCGATTGGAGCACTCTAAATGGGTCAAAGTGGGATTTTTCGTTCGACCCAAATTGGGGGACATCAGAATTCGTTTTAGAGGTATGGTTCCTTCGGCAAAGTTTCTTATTTTGATCCCTAGAATACGATTTTCACAGAGCAATGAGCGATTTTTAAATCGACCCGCCCTAATATATATATTAGTAAAACGCTTACATATATATAATAGTTGATGCTTCAACAATCGCTAAGCTTCAATTGATAAAATAACCTCTCCTTCAGTGAAGCAAACAATAGGCATCCTTTGTGCTGCCGTTATGCTGCGGTTGTTTTGATGATGCAGTTATTTTTCCTACTATTCATCAAATCAAAAATATTTACGTATACAAATATCGAACATAATAGTTTTTGTGGAGTTGCAAGCAACTGCATGAAATTTTAAAACTTTCAATTAAATTAAATGGCTTTTCGAGTGCAGTCGAGTAGCTCAGCAAATCTCCATTCAAAAATCCTTGTGATTGTGCCAGTGTGCGGAAGATTGTGCGCAGCTTAATAATTTGATATAATAGCATTAAGAAAGATAAAATAAAATACATCAAGCAAATAATGTTTACTTTATATTCGGATTAACACAGAAGTCTATTTACATTTCACATAAAGTCATAATAATAAACGTAGAATATTAACTAGTGAAGCAATCAAAATGTATAATGCATTCCAACATTCCATTTCCGCATTTGAGCACGCAAAGAATTTCATTTTCCCCTGTCAATTCATTGCTTGGCTTGCAAACCCTTTGAAGTGGACGGGTAAGTGCATTTTTTACAATGGAAATAATCGAATAATGAGTGAAGAAATTCTTCATTTTAGAGGGTTTATCAGCACGAAAAAATCATTCATTCATTATTAATTTTATTTAAAAACTCACATTCCTGTCTTTTCGCTTCCTTAATTTTTAATCAACTTGTAGCATACAACATATGAAACTTTTCTCCTCAGCACAATTCATGACTCATTCCATGTATCTGAACTCACACAACAATTTAGTGTTGCCTAACTACGGCGACTAAAAAATAAAATAAAATAATAATTACCTTTTTCTATGAAAGGCTTTACAATACTCAACTAAACTTCATCAATCGTTCAACTCTTGCCAGGCTTAATACTAGGAATAATACAAGTATGCTTAGAAAATATTGCGCAGTTTTCTCGCTGACATGCAGGCTATGTTGTAATAGGGAATTTTTCTTGCAACAAACTTTAACCCTTTGGGGACGGGTGTCAGCATCTAACCGCCCAAGCCGTTTTACCGTTCCAGACGCGCTTCGGCATTTTGCCTACCAAATTAGTTCGTAGCTGTAACGCTCGCGAAGTCGGACATTCTGAGCGTAGAGTCACGTTTTCATTCAAAGCCATTAACGACGAAGTCTTATCTTTCTTATAATGTAAACTTACGATGTGAGATGACGCTAGAGTCAGCACGAATTTCAATTCTTCGATTCAGTCTCTCAGTGTCATTGCCAAAGGAGCCAACAGGCTTTTCATATATTTTATATTTTATCTTACACACGATGGCTAAGCGATCTAGAGATGATACGATAGATAGTGACCGCTCTGACGAATATTACTTTGAATCTGATAAGACGCAAGATGACGGCATTACTTCGCCAATCTGAACAATACCACGCAATGCCGGAAAACAAAACGTATACATAAATACAACCAAACTTCCTTTTTTTCAATTTCTTTGTTTATAATTATTTTTTGATTTTATGTAAAATGTTTCATGTGTTAAATAAAGCCTTAGCTTTTAGACCGTTCAACGTATTTATTTTCTTTACTGCGCCCTCCAATACCTCTCGTCCTCAGCGACTCTCGTCCGTCGAGCGGCTCCGTCCCCAAAGCGTTAAGTACACCCGTTTTTATCTGTTTTTCTACTCAGTTGCTTACTTAGTCCAAAGTAGCACTTATTTGTAAGAGGGCTTTTCCATTGGATTTCAAAGCTGACACGACGTCAATGCTGGTTGCTAAATAAACGAAGTCATTTACAACCTCGAAATCATAACTGTCAACAGTGACGTGGCCGATACGCGGGGGCGCCGACTGATTGCTTGATGGCAGAAGAGACTTCATCTTACCTCGCCTTCATTCACCACCGTTTTGCTCTTTTACCCAGTTTGGGAAAGGCAGAGCCAACAGCGCACTTGGTATGGCTGATGATGCCAATATCATAAATTGTGCTTAAGCGATTGAGTTCAGCGCTTCGTACAATCTTTTCCATCAGGTTGAAGTAGTCACACCATAGCAAGTCATCCTCTCTGAACCCTCGTTTGGTACAAAGAGCTCGGAGAAGTGTTTCCCAATTATGAGGGCGTTGCTGGTTAATATTCATCATCATCGGGCAGCGTTACAGCTCAGGGTTAGCTTTAACTTCATTCACAATTTTCTTGCAGTCGTTACGATTTTTGGCTGTTTCCCTACAGTTTTTTAAGTGCATCTTTCTCAGGTCAATGATGACTTGATCTAGCCAGCGCACAGTGATGGTTCATATTTTATATACATATATTTTTTAGTGTCTGCCCAAGCTACTCCTCCTAGTTGGGGCGTGCGTCTTGATGTTGTTCCACAAGTGGAGGGACCTACAGTTTCAAGCCGATTCCGAATAGCAAATATTTTTTTTTTTTAATGAGGAGCTTTTTCATGGCAGAAATACTCTCATACTTTTTCTTCTTTTTGATCTTTCACCGAGACTGTTTTTAGATTCCCAGAAAATTTTCTTTTCTTTTATTTCGCGTATATAAAAACATCTGTGTCTTATTTTTGTGTCTTATTTTTTTACGAAATTTTCTTTTCAGCCCTTAAGTGTCCATGTAGCCAGCATTGTCGTGTAAGCCCGCGGCATCGCGTCTATGCTGATCACTCGCCTAATTAGCATAATCAAGCATAAGTGCAGCCCTCATATTATTTCACTTTTATTCATATTAATTCCAACTTAAATTCCAATTCAGACCCATTTCCATTTCCATACATTTTTCAGTTTACTATTGATCGCTTTTTTATTTGTGTAATGTAAATTCTTCTCCTTTCCTTTCACTTTGCATAAAATCCTGCACATTCCCGAAGAAATTAATTCACTTAGCGCCACATTAAGTCACGCCCCGAACTACAAAAGTCTTGGCGCGTGCTTGCATTAGTGTTGTTGTATGCATACTTACTAATTACTGTTGGCTTATGCTAATAAACGGCAATACAGGTTTTACAAAAATATGCAGACAATGCAAAGAGCGCAAGTGGATAAAAATTACCAAGAAAAATACTTAAATGAAAGAAAATAAACAAAGAAAAAAGTAAATAAAATAACAAAAAAAGTCTGTGTAAAATTAGAGCAGCAACGAAATAAATAAAAACAAGGGGAAGCGCAGCATACTTCACAATGCATCAAATGTCCGGTCAACAAGATTAATTTCCGGACCACCGATTCAAGCAAACAGTTCGTTAGCACTGGCGTCAGGCAAGAAGGCTGCAATTCCCACCAAGCGCAAGTCTCCGGCTGTAGTGGAACTTCAAGAATGGTAACTTAATATACACAGTATGGTAAGTAGAAGATGAAGAGTAATTGAAATAACGGCAGTGTAAGCAAAAGCAAAACCAACAACACTCTGCTGACACTCAGACATCTATCTGTAGACTGAGCTAAATATGTATGGCGAAGCTGGATTATGCAAGAAGGTGTGTTTTCAGATATAAAGGAAAACAATCACAGTGGCACAAAGCAGAAGTAAAATAGCTTCTATTTGAGCGGTTAGATTTTCATTATTTGATTGCTATAAACTCTGATGGGTGAATTTAATATTATGCTTAGGGGGTTAGGGGTAATCAGAAGCGTGAAAAAATTATGATTTTCAATAATTTTTTTTTTTGCTAGTCAATTTGGTTTATTTTATAAAAATAATAACAAAGCATCAATACATCATGCTTCGACTTGACTTTAGCAAAATTTCAACAAAAAAAATTATAATAACAAGATAAAAAAAATCGAAAGAACTCTTCAAGTGATATAGTGCACGTTTTAGGCCAAGACCAGTACAACACAAAACTGTGTTTAGAAAATTCAAAACACCCTCAAATTTTTTATTTATTGTTAAAAAAACGATTTATGGTGTTTTTGATGAAGTAAAAACACATAACTAACCCATTTTTCAATCGATTTTTTATTTCAATATGGTCTTGGGAAGGGGAGTGTATGTGCGTTATGAATGTATAAAATTCTAAGATTGAACGATTGACGTTCACAAAGAAATTTTCAATAACAAGCTCTGATTTGTGCACCGTTTTTTTTTTCAATGTGCTGAAAATCCAACTGAACCGAGAATGCGAGAGAATACCGCATGACCGATAGTGCTTTACTGCTCATTGTGGCTAATTTTGAAAGACAGCAATAAGTTTACATAACTATAAATACATCTAACATATCAAAACTCATTATAACCCAAGCTTACCTAATCCAAACTGACCAACGGAAGCTTGCATGACACAGCAGAACCGTTTGCAATTCGCTGGTAAGCATGTCCAATTTAATGAGTGTAAAAAATCATCACTCTTGAATCATCAAGACCTATTAAAACTTAGCATAATATCACCTAACCTAACCTAACTTTATCAAAGTGTATTAAGTAAACATAAAGCAACTTTTAGGAAACGAAAGAAGTGCTAACTACACAGTATTTTCAATAAATAACAGAACTTTTCATTTAAATCATGGAACACGTAGAGCTATCTATTAAACTTTGATCATATTGAAAAGGTACAAGCGTCAGCTTTCAACCGCAGCCAACTGCATGTAAATCGTTTGGCAGGTTAAACAGTTACACCCCTTTTATTGACAGTATGTTTCGTGCTTGTGTCGTAAAAATACAATGGAGCAAAGAGCAAATATTAAATTCTGTGTTACACTTGGAAAAACATTTAGTGGGACGTTCGAATTGATGCAAAAAGTTTATGGTGATGATTGTTTAGCTCGTTCAAATGTATATAATTGGTTTAAACGATTTAAAAATGGTCGTGAAGATTTGAATGATGAAAGACCTGGTCGTCCAGAAGCAAATAATCGTGCTGAATTGGTGGAAAAAGTCACAGTAGAATGTTGGAAATTTCGCTGTAAGAATGTTGGCTGAAGAATTAAATTCATCTACTGGTACTATTTGGAAAATTTTAACTAACGATTTGGGTAAAAGAAAGGTTTGTGCACGCCTTGTTCCATGCCAATTAAATGAAAATCAAAAAATCGCTCGTGTAGAGCATTGTAAAGACATCATTTCAACAGCTGAAAACGATCCAGATTTTCTTGATTCGATCATAACTGGTGACGAAACATGGTGCTTCAAATATGACCCTGAAACTAAGCGTCAATCTGCAGAATGGAAGACGAAAGGGGAGCCAAAAGCAAATAAATTGCGTTTTCAGATGTCAAGAATCAAAACAATGTTGATCACGTTCTACGATTCCAAGGGTATTGTACACAAGGAATTTGTTGCAGAAGGTCAAACTATTAATGGAGAATACTATTTACAAGTTTTACATAGTTTGTGGTCAAGAATTGATCGTGTAAGACCTGAATATCCAGAGGGGAAGCAGCTGTTTTTATTGCATGATAATGCACCACCTCACAAAACCAAAAATGTTCGTGAATTTTTGATGCAAAGACATATTTGTGTCATCGACCACCCTCCGTATTCTCCTGATCTATCACCATGCGACTATTTTCTGTTCCCTAAATTTAAAACTGCCATAAAAGGTGCGTTTTATGATGATATTCCAGCCATTCAAGCAGCCGTGACACAGGTGTTAAAGAACATTCCCTTAGATGACATAAAAAAGTCCATGCAGAAATTGGTTGATCGTTCTGAATGTTGTATCGAGTTAAAGGGACACTATTTTGAATAAAAAATAACGTTCACACACAGTACGCTACGTGTTTTATTCACATCTGAAAAGTTATGTTATTTATTGAACATACTGTATATGTTAACGTCGTGAATCAATTTCTGGAAGCGTACGAAGAGATGGGATGCCGAATGTCAATCAAAGTTCCTTTTTTGCATGCTCATTTAGATTTCTTCTTAGAAAATCTAGGCCAGTTCAGCGAGAGATTGACAATGGAAAAGCGTTTCGAAGAAAAAAGCCAAATTAGAATGTTGTCAAATTACTGCTGGTCACTTGTACGTGAAACAAATGATACGTCTTACAAACGTAGAATATCAAGTAAAAATTTTTGAGATTGTAATTTTAGTTTTTGAATTATTTATTTTATTTATTTATTTTTATTTTAAGTCTATGAATTACAATCCTTACAGACTATGATACAAAAGTTGCTTAGATTACGCTACAAATATATTATATGTATTTAAAAACTATACTAGCTACTAACTAACTATAATATAGAATTCAAAAGATTTAAAAGTGATGTCCTTGAAAGCGAGAAATCAAGAAGAACATGATTATGAACGGCATTTAATTCCCGTAAAGCACGAGTAATGGGAGCATTGCTGGCATACGTAGTTTTAAAGTTTCCCCCATAGTAAGGGTAGAAGTTCCTAAGAGATCGCTGGGGAACATTAAATCGAATCCTTTCCAACAAGTAGGGACAATCAATTACTCCAGTAATAATATTATGAGTAAAAGACAGACACAGTATAGTCGTACGAATCTCTAAGGACTTGAGACTTATAAGCATGAGACGAGCAGAATATGATGGCATGGGATCAATAAAATTCAGGGACCGAAGGGCATATTTGAGATATATTTTTTGCACACGTTCGATTCTATTAATAGCTTGCTGACTACAAGGTCTCCAAATAAAAGCAGCATATTCTAAGTGAGATCTAACAAAAGATGTATACAGTAACTTTATGGTATAGGGATCAGAGAACTTAGTGGCGTTCCGTCTGACGAAGCCCAACATCGAAAAAGATTTAGAAGTAATATAATTTATATGATTATTAAAAGAGAATTTGTTATCGAAGATGACGCCAAGGTCCTTAAACTCAGTAACACACTGCAGGGCACATGCCGAGATCCTGTACTTAGTGCACAAAATATTAGATGTTTTAGAGTAAGATATTTGGAAGCACTTAGATAAGTTCAGCGAAAGTCGTGAATTCTGGCACCAGAAGTAAAGCCTATTCATATCGGCTTGAAGTTTAGTGGCATCCTCTTGCGTCTTGATCGCTGAGAAGATCTTAAGGTCATCAGCATAAAGCAAAAATTTAGCAAATGTGAAACAACTTTTGATGTCATTAATAAATAACACAAATAAAAGCGGTCCCAAGATACTTCCTTGCGGAACACCTGAGATGGCAGCAAAGGAGGTAGATGAAATACCATCGATTGTTACAACACAGCGTCTATTGCTCAAATAAGAGTTTATCCATTGCAGAAATGTAGAATGAAAGCCAAGGCTAGCTAATTTTTTAACTAAGATTCTATGAGAAACTTTGTCGAAGGCTTTCGAAAAGTCGGTGTAAATACAGTCAACCTGGAAGCCAGCGGAGAAAGAATCAATGCAGTATTCACTAAAAACGGCCAGATTAGATACTGTAGATCTGTTAGCAATAAACCCATGCTGATTAGGGCAAATTAAAGATTTAACGGCAAAACTCAGCTTTGCATAGACCGCATGCTCAAAAATTTTGGAAATAGTCGACAGCTTAGAGATAGGTCTATAATTACGTCGAGTTAGGTTGGTATTGCAAACTAATCAAAATGACTTCCTTTTGCAATGCAGAAAAGCAGCACAATAGGTGCGATTGTCTCACATTGTGTACGGTTGGATTGATTTCGATAACGTTAGGTTAGGTGAGGTTTAGTTAGGTAATATTATACTACGTCCGGGTAAGTAAGAAAATTGCAGAAGTAGGTCAGCAAATTGCGTTACTTTTTGCATTTTTTTTTCAACGTTATAATATTCTTCTACGGTCTCTGTTCAACTCGAGAATGTCCTGTTTTTATTTTATTTCTACAAAAACGTTTTTCGCTTGGAAAATTTCTTATCAATTTTGATGAAATAATGCTTGCTTGATTCGGAATGGACACAGGTATGAGTAAATATAAATAATTATACACGCATTTACCGAATAATAACGGAGAACCGCATTAAATTTGCAAATATGAAAGTAGTGAACAAAACTTTCAGTTTACTGATTTTTTTGTTTTACAAAGAAATCCGACACATTTTAATCGATTTTTGAAATTAAATGATTTTTACATTCAGAATAGACACAGCTATAAGACTTTCTACTAATAAATAAACCTTTCATTATTTCAATATTATTCAATATTATCGACAACATCTCGTTAAACTCGCAAAAATTGGAAGAATTGACTACAAATTAAGTTTTTTGCTGAAAAATCAGTGGTTATTTTTGCTTAGCGTGAAAAATAGAAGACGTACGTCAGAAGGGTTAACATTTACCTAAACAAAACTGTTTCAAGATTGGATATCAGATAAAATGCAGACGAGCTACGAATTTTTAAGCGTCGGAAAACACCCAAAATCGGTTTTTTGAGGGTGTTAAAAATTTTTTGAACACGGTTCCGCGTCGTTCTCGGCTAGATCTACAGTGCTCATCATGTCACTTCAAAAGTTCTGATTCACTGTAGCACTGTGTAATTATTGTTGTTGTTGTAGCAGCATAAACATTCCCCACATACTTACATACGGGAAA
>JAYXIM010008577.1:0-28645 GCA_037575425.1 Anastrepha fraterculus | reverse complement strand
AGTGCATCTTGATATTTTTTCACAAACGAAAGGACCTACAATTTTACGCCGCCTCCGAACAGCAGATGGTTTTTTATGAGAAACCTTTCCATAGCAGAAATAAACTCAGAAATTCGCCGGGTTTTCGAACCTGCGCACTTCCGAATGGTATCTATTCATACACCAACCTATTCGTCTACGGTGACCGCTAACCTAAATGGTGTACGAGAAAATTATTATTGCTTATTATTATAATTATTATTAATATTTGTAACAAAATGGAATGCGAATAGTTCCACTTTCCAAAAAATAAAAATCCATCGAATGTTGGTCAAGATTTAAACGAATTAATAAATTTTCTCTCAACGATATGTCCTTAGAAATTGCAAAAATATCACCAAAAATCTCATTACTTTAATTTCATTGATACAATTTTAAAAATTTGTGTGCAAACCTTTTCATTTTACTATCTTCTATTTAGTATCTGAGGCTATATTTTTCGGAAAAAAATTAATTATATTTATTAAAAACGAAATTCTACAAGAATCCAAAAATAGTTGTTTACTTTACGTCTAATTGGAGGAAGAAAGAAAGACCGACCAAGAAAGAGATGGCTTGATGACGTAGAAGCAAACTTGAAAGCGATGAACGTTCGAAATTGGAGAAATGAGGCAAGAGAGAGACTGAATAGGAGGAGCATTGTTGATGAAGCTATGGTCCACCACTGACTGTGAAGCTAAGAGAGAGAGAGAGATTTTCCGATGTATTTTCAAATCAGTCGAGCTCCTATAAATATTAATATTACTGCAAAAAACTTGTTCGGAAGTCTTAAAATGTAATAAATTTTATATTTGAAAAAATTCATAATGGAAAAACAACTAATTTTTTTTTGGAAGCACCCTAGTATGCTATGTATATATAAATTATTATTTTTGTTTTTATTATACAAATATGTTTTGAGTTTTTTGGAATTTTTTTTTAATTTTTTTTTTTTATTTAATTTTTTTTTTAATTTTTTTGGTATGTTTTTTAAGCGTGTGGCAACCCATGTTGAAAAATTTTTAGAAGTGTGGGCAAGATTAAACCATTAAACGGCTCTCAACGAATTTGAAATAATCCGCTGATGGACTATCGTGACCGGAGTCGTGACAACAACTTATTTATGAAAAAAACTGAGATTGGGCTGGTGATATGTGAAAAAATCAACACAGCCTGGATGACTGACTAGATATAGAACTCTCTCATTTAACAAAAAAACTCTTGTTTAAGTACATATTTGGCAGCACTGTCAATCCCGGGCTGATGAACAGCTGGTAAACATAATGGCGGACTGCTAGGGAGTTGACGAAAACAGTTCGTTTTTCCGTTAAGGGGTTGCATACGTCCAGCAGCGCAAAAAATGCGCGAAAAGAAAAACTGTTTTTAGAAGGGACAATAATAGAAATAAATATAAACAAATTTTATACATTTTTTATTAGTAGATACTTAAGCTTTACAAAAAAAATTATTTTAATTTTTCTTTACAAAAATTAGTATATAAAAAATGACTTGACCCAAAGTATAATGAAAAAATACTTGCTCCACGGTCTGCATCATTTGGGTTGAAATGTTGATGGTTCTGTAAAAAGTAAAAGAAATCTCGTAAAATAAAGTTGTAGTTAGTTGTAGTCTGTCGAGCCGGATTTTTGAATTGCGAAAAATTCTGGAAATTCTGGTCGTATCTAACCCTTAATGCGTGTAGTTGACGTCATCGAGAAATGCACTATTTAAAGGGTGTTTTTTTTAGAGGTTAGGTTTTCAAGATGAAATAAAACGTATATAATTTAATGTTATGGCCAAGAATTTAGCTTTATTATAAAGATAAGGGTTTGCCATTATGTTTTAAAAATGATTTCGGGCAAGTGGCCGGCGCGGCTGGCTCGAATAAATTCCAGCCGAGAGGCCCAATTTTCGACCACTTTTTGCAGCAATTGGGGCCGTATGTCATCAATAACGCGCCGAATATTCTCTTCCAAGACGTCAATCGTCTCGGGCTTATCTGCGTAGACAAGCGACTTCACATAGCCCCACAAGAAATAGTCCAGCGGTGTTATATCGCACGATCTTGAAGGCCACGCCACAGGCCCACGGCGCGAGATAATGCGCTCACCAAAAGTTTCCTTCAATAAATCGATTGTTGCGTTGGCTGTATGGCATGTAGCGCCGTATTGTTGGAACCAAAGGTCGTCCACATCAACATCGTCCAATAGCGCTCTCCATTGACTGTAACATTATGGCCGGCTTCAGCAATGGCTTGTGGATTATGTTCACTCCAAATGCGACAATTTTGCTTATTGACATACCCATTCAACCAAAAGTGAGCTTCATCGCTGAACAAAATTTTCTTCGATGCATCGCGCGAACCGACCCATTATTTTCGTAATAAATTAGCACGATTTGCAAACGTTGTTCAGGTGTAAGTCTATTCATTATGAAATGGCAAACCAAACTGAGCATAAATCAAGTGACAGCTGTCAAAAAGACCATCTACGAAAAAAGTAGTGCCAACTTGAAAACCTAACCTCTAAAAAAAAACACCCTTTACTTTGATTTGAGCACACCTTCTAGTGCACAATAATCAAGTGATCATTTTAGTGATGAAAATTTAATTATTTTAAATGTGTTAAGTGCTCAAAAAAGTGTTCGAGTGAGAAAATAGTGTCTCATATAAATTTTAGCAATTGAAATATTTATCAGGAAATTATCTTTAAGGCTGATGCAAATGCAAATTGTGTACAAATATTTTAAAGTCTATTATAAAGGCAAAGATGTGTTATTTTAATCATTTCTTAATAAACTACGATTTGCAAATTATTCTCTTGCACACTCAAGTAAAAAGTAAAGTAATTATTTTTCGTAATCAGTGCGTGAATGCAAGCATACAAATTATTCTAACGGAAAAGAGATTTACTTCTACAAACGAGTACAGCTATGGGCAGAAAAATAGTGCACTTATAATGTTCTCTATATGAGTTGTAATTTCTTATGAGATTAAAATCCTTTAAAATCGCTATTAGGCTCAAAAATGGGAAAATGGGAAGAGTACCTCACTGCTCACTTGAAGAAAAAGAACATTATTCGGAGCCTTTATAAAAATTTCAGAAATAACAAAGTGTTGTTCTCGTAAAATGGTTCACAATGTCGTAAAATGGTTCACAATGTCTGCAAATGTATTAGTCCAAGAATATGCCCAAAAGAAATAAGTTCGAACGATTTCAGCAGGACAAAGCCATCGTTAAGAAAAGTAAACGTAGCCCTTTAAAATCCTCTCGAGCGATAATGCTGGAAATAAATGAGGAATACATCCCGAAAATATCACGCAGAGTTGTTCAAAGACGCCATAATGAAAATACATTTTATAAGTATGGGCATGTCATCAGAAAAACAGGCTGCTGCTGAAAAAAAAACAACAATCAAGGCACATTTGTCTTTCGCAAATGCCCATAGAAGCAAAGACGTAAAATTCTGCAAGAGCATACTTTTTACGGACGAGACTAAAACTAATGTGATAGATCTTGATGGGAGGACTTTTGTTAATCATGAAAAATCCAAGAGTTTAATTCCCGGTACACAGCAAGCAGCCAAAATGGGCATCCCTCACAACACATACTGTCACAGTTGTAAACAACCGGAGAAAAAGGAAACAATCTTCCATTTCCTCTGCAAATGCCCTGCCCTATGGAAGAACAGAATGTTAACCCTGGGTAAACCACTGTTCGAGAGTCTGGAACAGCTTTCTAGCTTAGATGTCAACAGCCTAATAAGTTTCCTAAACCGCACAGACTGTATATAATCATGCTGTAAATAACTGTTAAACAAGTTGGTAACGAGGATGTGGCAACAAAATGGTGCGGAAGCGTTAGTTGGATTCTGGAAGAATCACCACTTAAACCAATCAACCAACAGCAAAAACCATAAAGCACGGCGAAAGAAATTTGAGTAAAGTTGGACCAATAGTGCGAATAAATGGTAATATGCATAAGTTTGCCGGTTTTGATATTCTCAAAAATACGATTGAATCATATTTCTTCGAGTCCAAGTCACTAAACTTGTTATTCATCAATGATATCGACCCCAAGCATATTGCAAAATGGGTGAAAAACTAGCTTTTCAAACAAAAAATTTCAGTTCCACTTTGGCCAATACAAAGACCGGCCTTCACTCCATTGCAAAACTGTGGAACGATATTAAGGTTAAGGTTGCGCAAAAACAATGTATAATTGCCAATGAATTATGGCAAGGAGTCCAAGAAGTGGGGACCTCTATTCCTTTGGAGAGATCCATAGAAGTGCGCTCTTTCAGTGCCCAGTCCAAAATGTGAGCAACTCCGATTTTTCAGGTTCCTTCTAATTGTCTACTATAGATATCGAATTTTGCATTTTTTTAATAGTATTTGAATAAAAAAATAGTGCAAAAATAACTGTCTTGCTGGGTCATCTAGTAAAAATAATCATCATTATATTACAAGTGCGCTATTTCTCTGTCCATAGCTGTACGTCTCGTTTTCATGCCTAGTAGTTAGTTGCTCACACATACTCGTACTAGTATATGAGAATTTTCACATACGAGCATTTGTTGTAAATAAATAAATTCATTTACGTGTTGGCACTTTGAATTCTCTAGTCAATGTTAAATATTTATTTATTAATTGTTGCATGAATGAAAATTTCTTTGTTGAATTGCAGCTGTATCTTACAATGATGAATCCACAAAAGTACCTTTGTGTGCATATACATACCTATATATGTACATATGCTTATGTGTATATAATATTTAAGCTGCTTGACATGTTGGTGACTCAATGAATTGTAAATGTAGATTATGTCAAGCAGTCAAAGCTATCGCAGCAAGAAATGCTAAACAATGCCCGATGTATGCAACGCATCAAAAATGTACTTACGAGTACAATCAATGCAAATTGTATTTATTTTTATTGCATACCGCCAGTTCGTTATCACATTAAATGCTTTATTTATATTTGTATGTATGCGTGCATGTATATGTGCACCCTGAATGGAAATCCATTAGTGCCGAACTGGAATTTCAAATGACTTTGGGACCGTGTCTGGCTCGCAAATCTGCTCAAATTCATGTAAACAGTCAGCTGTGTTCCAATGGTCACTGATCGGGATTCGAATAAAAATTGTGCACCCAAATGCAACAACAATGATGTGATGCTGACTGAAATCTGCTGCAGTTCTATGGTCGGTTTTGTTTTCGTCGTTAGGGCCTTTTGTGATTAATAACAGGTGATTGCACTTTAAGCGAATGTATACAGAAATATGAAGTTATATGCGGCCTCGGCGGCACACTTCCATCCGATCGTCCAAATTTTCGATGACGCTGAGGCATAATTGAGGTTCTATGCCGTTAATGTGCCAAATTATCTCATCCTTTAGCTCTTGAATTGTTGCTGGCTTAACGACGTACACCTTTTTTTCAAATAACCCCAAAAAAAGAAATCGAACGGTGTCGTTGGATATCAATTGGCCGCCTCGGAGCTGTGATTTAAGCCCGTTGGACGATTTTTTGTGGGAAGCCGTTAAGGACGAATGCTATGCGAACCATTCAGAGGCGATTGATGCTTTAAAACACGAAATCGAAGTTGCCATTCATGAAATTGAAGCCCAAACAATCGAAAATGTGCTTAAAAATTGGGTTGATCGAATAGCCTACTGTAAAGCCAATCGTGGCAGTCATTTGATCGATATTATTTTTCATTCATAAATGACAATGTTCAATCTTCAAAATAAAAAAAAAGTTTGAAAAAATATTGATTATTTTTTTATAGCCGATTCAAAAAGCAAATTTTACATGGGCCACCCTATATAATGAATATCACTTTAAATTTTATTTATTTGGGGGAGATAGCTTTGAAAAGATTTTCCCATATCTATCTCCCATTTTCACATCACAGGGAACTTTACATGAAAGCCCTCAACTATACTTATATAGTTGACTTCATACGGCACGTACTCCTCTCCCATAAAATAGTAATTTTAAGCTCATCAGAGTTCTCAGTCTTGTTAGTTGTGGAAAAATTCTAAGGCCAATATTTATAATGAAACTACTTACAGGTTTAATTTCTACCCCATACCCATTACGACCTTAATGACACATTTCGAGCCTTGTGCTAAGATTTCCACTTTCATTCCAGCGTTTTTGATCTATCCAAACTCTCTTTCCCCATTATGTACGGATTTTCAGTTTGCCTACTATAGCCATTTGCAAAGAGAAAAAAATTAGAATTAGATAGAACTTCGTACGCTTTTTACCTTAAAAAACCGTTTTAGGCTCCTTTTGAACTGGTAAATATCTAGTCACAAGCGGACTAGTCTAGTTTACATTAACGAAATAAAACCTGTTTCTGTTCTTTTTGCCGCAGAAAGTGTATAGGGTAGTTTATATATTGGTTTCTTTTTTAAAATTCCACAAAATAAAAATTAATAATTATTGGTTTATTCTAAAAAGCACACATTCCAATTATTTATGAATCACGATTTCATTCATGTGGCGGTCTTTGCAGTAGCACATTCTTTTAAGCCACTATATCTCACAAATTGCTAGTTCGATATTCGTCTTAGGGATTATTAATGGATTATTCATCATCCTACAAGTTAAAGGCGTCACATCGGAACTCTGAAGTGGCCAATTGGCATCGTCTAGACATATGATAACACAATTTCCGAATTCGGCGCGCAAAAGATCGGTTGTTGCATGGGCTGTGTTACACGGTGGACCATCTTGCTGAAATCAAAGACCGTCAAAATTTATAGTTTAACTTTTCGACCACAAAAAATCGTGACATTTTATAAGAAAAATGGGCCATTAATGCCACCACATCAAAATCAGCACCAATCTATCACTTTCTGAGGAGGCATTGGGTTCTCGACTATTGGTTTCTCTAAATAAATCACCATATGGACCATCCTGTGCCTGTGATGCTCGTACACAGTATAGTCTTATTTTATTATTGTGTGCATGTATTAGTGTATAAATATTTTTTTATATATCAGCTACAATTGATAATGAAGTTTGCTTGCCAATACCTTGCATATCCTCACCCAGTAAATATTTTTGTATTTACTTGTATGTAGACGAGTATGCACCATCTGAATTTCGCAAATATGTGCTTTGAGACGTGCTTTAGAGTCGACGGCATACAACGAAAGTGCAATGTTGATAAAAAGTCACATATTCACAAAATTCCATTTTCACTCATGCGCATTATCGTATGTATGTATATACTTATGTATGTATATATATGCATGAATACATATTCCTAAATGTTGAATGTATGTAAATTTGTCAGACGCATTCGTTAATGCGATATAAATAAATATTCGGACACAATAAAATCTTGGCGGCAGTCTCGCGTTTAATGTCATTGCATGTATTGTTCTGTGAGGCAATGCCCGGATAATGTATTAAATTAAGTTTGTAAAATGAGTGGCATACAAGCATAAATGTATGTATACATATAAGACTTGAAATGTTATAGTAGAATTACATGCGCGTCAGATGTTCTGTTACTGCAAAGTTACTTGAACAACCTAAATGGGCGGAGTATAAATTATAAATGTTTTCATATGACTCTGTTGAAAGCTCAAAATCATATAGCCACAAATTATTCCATCCTACACTTTAAATTTTCTACTGTTGAAGAATTCCTGGATGACTCAGGTTTTACCTTTGTTAGCCACATTTTTAACGGGTCTGCTCTAAATCGAACAAAAAACTACAATAAATAAATAAACATCTTCTCGGATAGCGTGGCAACCATCAAATCAATGGAGGAGAGAAATGCCTGGCAGCTCTATATGATATTAGCACCGTCTTCAAAGTCAGTCTTATATGGGTTCCGGGACATAGAGATATTCAAAGAAATTAGAAGGCAGACGAGCTAGCCACAAATGCCGCTAATCTTCCACTGCTTGGAAATAGAGGCACTATTGCAATTCCTATGGCAACTTGCATATTAAGGAAGAGCAGTAATATTCTCCAGGAGGTCAACGCGTCATTGGGAGAAGAAATTAAATACTTGTATTCAACCAGACTAATTTGGCTGCAAATCGATAAGAAAAGATCAAGAGAATTGCTCAACCTCTCAAGAGAAAACACCTCGAAGGCAGTGGCTTGTGTTACTGGTTATTGGCTGTTAGGTAGGCACATTTTTAAGATATAAGTATTTTCTTACGAATACTCCGTCAAAATTTGCACACTGTTTTGTTTATTTTCAGAAACCTCCCTAGCCGGGCCTGTGCTCCACCTCCCACCATACTTGTCTCTTGCCAACTTCCAGAGTCCGTTTCTTTGTTGAGTATCGTCTGTTTAGCTGCCGCTTCACTAACATCTGTGTGCTTTCATGGATGTTGCATATCGCTGATTAATAGCGAATTCCTATCCCACACATACTTTGAACTCATCGTGACGTCAACTAAGTTTTTTGACTTATCGGTTCATCTGATAGAGCGGCGAAGTCGCGTGTACTAGCCTCAAATTGTTGGCATTTAAGAAACATATGCCTTACATCTACATCTTCATCGCTTTGAAGGCATAAAGGCGACTCATGTAGCCTAAATCTTTGTAGATACTCCATCTCGCATAACGCATAAGTCTAACTTCTTTTTGCCGCGTTTTCTCAACTCTCATGCCAGTCTCATAAAGCTGTGTTGCACTGCTTCTTTTGCTTGTACACTCTCACTCGTTCCTCCGCCAATATATCGATAGGCGTTAGGCCTGCGATCACCTTTGCAGTTTCGTTCGAAGTGGTTTTGCATGCGCTTATCACCCTCAGTGAGCAAAGTATGTGCAATGCTTGATATGAATTTCTGTATAATTTCATCTCCAAAGATTCTATACTGGAGCTGATACAGCTAACAGCTGATGTTTGCTACTTTCGGTCCACCTGTTTGGATGTATTCTAGAGAGTGCACATTCTTTACGTATTTTGAATTAAATATTCGCCATGTGGCTCAAAATTGAATCGGTGACGTCAAAAAATCCTCGGGCTGTTAAATAGCGCGATCTATGCTAATCAATAAAATGACGGGTCAAGCGTCCAGGAAGTGCAGCCTGCGAAGGTTCGCTTGTGGCTCATGTAGTATGCGCCGTTGCTCCATCCTGTTGGAACCATGTGTTATTCAGTTTCAATTAACCCAATTAGGGAAGGGCGGAGGTCATGAGCATGGCTCTATAGCGCTTGATGTTGACAGTAGAAGTTTGGTACGCAGTGTTTACAAAACAGAAGACCCTATAACGTCTCCAGCGTAAACAGCACATGCTGTAGTAAGTTGAATAAGTGTAATGGCTGTTTGTGGATCAAATGCAGAATTTTGTTACCTCGGAAGCGATAATTTTGGTGATTACACAAATCCACAGAGATAGAAACGGGCGTCGTCGCTCATAATGACATTTGGCGATTATCAGCTAACAGCAAATTCACTTGCTGTACCTTGTAAGGAACATCTTCATGTCTTCAAAATGCTTTGTAAAGCCCGCTCGTTATGCCCAACGTCAATAGATGTCCACTGCGTGGCACTCCGTCTCGTCTATATTCCGGATTCCTCTGCGACATCTTCAGCCACAGTTGCGATATTCTCAGCAGAACGGCCAATTCAACACTAGCCGGTAAACGCCGTAGTGCTTGTCCAATGTATAGTCTTATCCGTGGTTGAGAAAAACCAAAATGTTGCGCATATCACGATTCCGCTATTCGGCACTCTGTTACCTACATTGTTTACATTAACCTAAACAAACTTTTTATTTTTGTTTACTATCGCAAATTGAAGTGAATTTTCTTATAGTAAATTTGGGATGATGGTGAAGTTGATGTAAGAAGAGGAAAAAAACTAGGTGATCGTGATAACTACTAGATCTAATGAACTCACTGAGGTCCGAGCAACTCATCATGTACCTATTAACCAGTATCTCGTTATTATGCCGACTATTGCGCCTATATAGAGCCAAATATGATGCGGCGATTTATTAACCCTTTATCTTCGAAATTTAGCCACACTTATGTAGCTGCCATCACCCATTCTTCATTTTCGCCTCTCTTATTGTTGTAAAGACTCTGCAGTAATCGCGAGATGCAACCCGTCATTTTTGTGATTTTCCATAAGAACAAACATCCACCAGTTTATGGCTGAAAGTAGCGTCATATTACCGCCCTGCTTATAGCATCCATTTTGACAACAACCTAAGTGGCTCATACACTTTTCCCCAAACTATCACATCCATATCACTACCAATCGTATAATCTGGCGGGTTCAAATGGGTTAATGACGGCAATTATTTTAAAGAAGTCATGAATTTTGGAATTTTGTTAACCAGTTTGTCGTATTCTGTGTTTTGAATGTCGATGCTAAGTCCTACTGAAACATAGAAAAGCACTCTCCAATACCTCCTTCCGGTGGTTAAAAATAACAATTCAGATCGACTTATAGTATATATTAGGGGGCAATGATCAGTTATTTATCTAAAGCTAAATACACACCAGGCAACCGTTGCAGCAACTCGGCCATGTTGAAGCAACCGTTGCCTCGTGTGTAGCTGTGTTGCCAAATGATTTTCGTGTTGCTGCAACCGTTGCCTGAAATATCAAATAAATTTGATTTTTGGGATAGGTTGCTGCAACTGTTGCCTCGTGTGTATCATTGTTGACTGCTTTTACTCGTTCAGTTCGTTGAAAACAAGCGAAGAAGAAGGTTCGTGCGGAGTAAAATAAAGTGAAAAAGGAAAAAATGGCAATTGAAAATAATGAAAATTATGTTAATTTTATTAACGAATATAAAAATTTGAGAGAGCTGTGAGATATAAGTAGTGAAAAATATAAAAAAAAAATTTTAGAAAAAAAGCATACGAACAATTAAAAAACGAATACCATAAAACTGATAAAAATTTCAAGTCCGCAAAAGCGTTTCCTGTTGCAAGATACCGCAAAGTTATTGCCAGTCTAATTTCTGCTGATATTGCCTCTCTCATTATGGTATCTTGTTTCGTTATTTTGGCCTTTACGAAGTCCAACAATTTTCTAAACAGGGCTTCGTCCATCCTCATGTAATTTTTATAGTCCGCTGGCTCATTTTCCTTCAGTTCTTTCAGCAGCCTCTCGTTCGAAAATTCGTTTTTTTAAAAGCCAATTTTTGGACCAGATTTTTTTCTCTTCTTTTGTTGCATCTCTTCTTCCTCATTTTCGTACAAAAGTTCGTCAATTATAATAAGAGAAGTAATTTTACGCATTTCGTCGATCATTTAAAAAATTTAATTTTACGTATCTTCCGCTTGTACCTTTCCTGCACCACAGTTATACACAATACTGAGATTGAAGCAACGGTCGCAACGTGTTTCTTAAACAAAGGCAACACGTTGCTGCAACCGTTGCTTCAACGGTTGCCTGGTGTGTATTTAGCTTAAGAGTTACACACAACTAATCTGCATCATCTCCCGAACGTCGCATCGCTCTCGCTATAATGAACCCCAGTCGGACTTTTTAAGAAAGGCTCAATACAAACTCTGCTCTTCTGATCGAACGGTAAAAGATTCACCAATTTGAGTTTGTGACGTGTTTCCACTTTCAATTTTGCCATGGCGCACAGTACTTTAAATTTATATAATATTCAAAGCAAATACTTTTCGATATAAAATCTATTAATACTTCAGACACACCATAAATACAATATCAATATTGTTAGCCGTTTCAGTTCCTGGAGTGCACGACAGTCTGCCGAAATTAAATAAATAAATTTTTATTGGAAAGTAATTTAAGATGGTTACGGAGCAGCTGTGTTGTATTTCACGTGGGCACATTCATTTGATAAATTAAATACATACATACATATATGAGTACATATAAATAAATACCGACTGGGTTTTTGTGTGACTACCGTTGATTAGCGCCGGGTTCGGTGCCCGATGTGGACATAAATTAGAAAAAATGAGTCAACTTTATTACAAGAAATCTTATACCTAAGCGATTCCATGTCAAGTAATCCAAGAATTTTGGATAGTCTTAAATTTGTCTGAAAATTCGTTTATTTGTAGGTTTCAGTGTACTAAGTTGACTGAAAAAATGAGAAAAAATGTTAGTCATGTGATTTATTCAATGTTGAAAAATGTGAGATGGTACTTTTTACAGTTCGTTTAAAAACAATATCTTCGGTGCACTCTACATATTTGAATATAATACGAAATGGTATCCAAATCCCACCATGAAACTTTCAAGGATTACTGAGTATAGCCTCAGCCAACAATGGAAAAATATCAAAAAATGAAAAAACCAAACCTCGAATCTTATCTTAAGCTTAGTTCGCTTGGTAAAACTAAGATAGAGCTGGATTGCGCTGAGCGTGCATGATCCTTTTTTTCGACCGCATCCGAAATATCTCATTCTTTTTCGCTCTAAAGCATCACACTCGAGAAGAAGGTGTGCTGCAGTTCACGGGGTTTGATCGCAGAAACAATAGAAGTTAGGGGGCTACATCCCAATGCTGTGCAGATGGCTATGCAATCGGTAGGGACCTCTGAGAATGCCCACTATCATTCTTAGTTTGTCCTTATGGAGGGTTCTGAGTTGCCTGCCTCCTTGATTACACTCCCAATAAGAACTACACCTTGCGTATCCTCATAATTTGGTTCCAGCTCTTAGCCTTAGCTCTTCGATTCTAAGATTGTCCTAGTGTATTCTCCTATAGCAAGGAATTGCTCCGGCCCTATTAATAGCGAGACTGATGCCTTTCTAACCCATGTATCGGCTACTTCGTTGTACCCAGTTACGTTAGTGAGGACTTCACTTGAGCGCCACTTGACTGCCGCTCAGAATTCCGGAGATTTTGTGTTTAAGTTGATCTCTGCACATAGACAGATGGCTTACACTTCCGCTTGGAAGATTCTGGGAAAACTACACATCGGCACAGACCGCTCTGTTTTGGCGTCACAGATTTCAGACCCTATGACATAAATGTGAACGCGAATATGTATTTGAAATGGCTAAGTGATTATAAGCATGGGTATGAATTGAATGATAGCAAAATCCACAGTCAAGTCAAGAGTGATCGAATAAAGGTTTTGTTCATTTTCTGTACTGAAGTCACTCAATTGTCAAAATCGCCAAGAACAAACTGGCGGTTTTCGGAACGCGCCACCTTATCAATTCTCTTCTCGTGTATATAAATACATAAATATACATATCTACCTGCTATTTTTGCCATTATTTACCATACGTATGTGCTTTCTCACGCATATTTGGTCATGTAAATATATTTTTAGATATCTAAGCAAAGTTTGTTCATATTTGTAATAAATTAGTAAAGAGACAGATTAGACAAAAATAGAGAATAATAAAAGATCAATGCACTTATTGTGTACGCCCATAAATGAAAACAAGCAAAAAAATAAAAAATAAAAATACGCATACATGCATAAATACTTACATATATATATTTATATATGTATGTATATTTATAAAATATGCGCATATGTAAGTTCTTTCTACGTACGTCTCTTTTTTGTATCTGCAAAGCGAGAGCAGCAGTGCATTTGTATTGGTACTAATTCTATTTAGGTAAAAACAAAAATAGGTATATGCCATTCATACAAATATACTTTAGCTAAGCATGGCTTGCCGGCTATGCTTTGTAGCATAGCATCTACAGCGCGCAAAAGCGTAAAAGGCGTTAGCGGAAGCCACTGTCGGGTATATAGATTTGTATGTGTATGTACGTATATGTATGTGCTTAAGTATTTGTATACACTGGCGCATACAGAAACTCATTACTAATACATTTTTTGAGCGATAAGTTAAATGAATTTTATGCTCCGCTTTCGAGCGAAAAATAGCTTAATATACTCGGTTCATATTTTAAGAGGAAATGTCTTGCCATGTAAGTGTTGCAAAATAAATAGTTTGAAACTTTTTATAAAATTAGAGTACTAATGCTTTACTTTTTTAATTAGACGAGGCAAAAATTCAAATGTATTTATGCAGGTAGCAAGTAGAATTTGATAAAATAATTTCGAAAATGCTTACATCACGCCCATTTTGTTTTTCCTTATCTTTTAATCGTACTAATTATACGAGTACCAGATTTGAGCAACATTTCTCTAAATTTGCATTCCGCAGATCGGGCGTGTTTTTCTTCTTTTTTTTGTTTTTTTTTTACTTTCATATGTGAGAAGTACCGTTAAATGGAAAGTGCTTGTTGTTATTTTGGTTTGTAGGTGAAGAGTGATGTGAGCAACTGTACAACTATTTCCAAGCTTTAAATTTCCCCTGAGTTGTTTGAATGCATTGTAAACGATAAAATGTTTTTTAATTTGTCCTAACCAGCACAGCTGTTTCAAATTTGACTATTTTCTCAGAAGATTGCGTATCAGCTTTTCACAAAGGTTTCCAGGTCGATGTTGTACATTCTGTCAAAAAATATCGGGAAGTGGTCATTTAAAAAGCGCGCGTTACACATACAAGTATCACTAATGTTTTCTTGCTGGAATATTGGTACAAATGTTCTCTATAATGTCGCAGAGTTTGATGGTGATCACTCCCAATTAGCTTGTTTTTGGCTTTTAATTATATCAGCCAACCGCAGGTGTGCTCTTCACTATGGATAAAAATATCGCGCAAAGAGTGTGTCTTAAATTTTATGTTTTGAACGGGATTTCGTGTACCGCATCATTGAAAATGTTGCAGAAAGCATATGGCGAGTGCGCTTTATTAAAAACACGGGTCTACGAGTGGTATAAGGCTTTTGCAGAGGGTCGAGAAATCGTGGAAGATTTGCCTCGATCTGGTCGCCCATCAACGTCTTCAACGGATGAAAACGTCGACAAAGTCAAGGAAATGGTGCTGGAAAACCATCATTTAAGTTTGAAGAAGGTAGTTTGTGATCTTAGCGTGTCTCACGAATCAATTCGCAACATTTTACACCATCAATTGGACATGAAACGCGTGGCTGCTCGACTCGTTCCAAGAGTTGCATATCTTTCAAAAAATTCATCGGAAAAAGGTGGCTGAAGACATGCTTGAGCAAATGAATTTGGCCCAATACTTATCCAACGTATCATAACAGGTGATGAGATGTGGGTATATGAGTTTGACATGCAAGCCAGTCAGCAGGCAGCTAAACCGAAACCCAAGAAACCACGCCAAAGTCGTTGAAAAGTGAAAGTCATGCTCCTCGTTTTCTTTGATTATCATAGTGTTGTGCACACGGCATTCATTCCAAATAGTTTTAGGGTAAATAAAGAATATCATTTGGAAGGGGAAAGAAAACTCATGGATCTTCCACCATGATAACGCACCGTCTCGCAAGGCTCATATTGTGAACACTGTTTTGACCAAAAATCGACAAATTCGTATTCACCGGATTTAGCCCACTGTAACTTTTTCCTTTTCCCAAAACTTAAATTGCCACTCCGCGTATGCCGCTTTGAGTCGATAGAGGCCATTAAGGAGAATTCGCTAAAGGAGCTGAAGAAGATCTCTTCAAATGCGCTTAAAAGGTGCTTTGATGGCTGGACTAATCGTTGGCTTATGTGTATTACTTCGAATGAAGCCTATTTTGAAGGCAATAAAATAAATTTTGATGATTAAACAATTATTTTGCGTTTTATTGAACAATTCCCGGTGCTTTTTTAACAGAATGTATATATAAGCGCATTTCTCTAAAGCCCTTTGACAGAGTTTCGCATTCAATTATTTTTAAGAAATTGGCATACTTTGGCTATCCATATCTCTCCGTTTCGCTGGAGCCCAAGCTCTTGAATCGCTAATGTGAGATTCACATTCTTTCATCGTGTCATCTGGCTTGCCCCAAGGTAATATTTCTGGTCTTTTGCTATTTGATTAATTTATCAATAACATAAATTATTGTTTTTCATATGCCAAGTTTCAACTTTATGCTGTCTACTCGAAATCTGTTCTATTGTATGATGCTCTAAAATGAGCTTGATAAAGTTCCTTCTTTTAATTCTAGTAATTCACTATTTTTTATATATTTCAAAATGCTGCCATATTTCTTTCTTTCCACTTGGTTTCCCCTTTGAAGATTTCTTATTTTATCTTTAATTCTAGTCTAAAATCGGACCGTGATATATTCGACTTAGGAGTAATTTTTGATTATATTATGTATAGTAATTTCGAAACCTTATGCTATATTAGCGTTTGTTCTTACACTCTCAACTTGCTTTACACATCATTTGTTCGTTCTAATGAATAATATGCAGCCTACTTCTGCATGCCTGTCACATGATTCGATTTGAAAGTATCCAAAAGTTTTCATTGGGTTTCCTCTAAGTTCCCTCGTTTTCATGATTCCATACCTTCATACTATTCTAGATGCCTGCTTATCAATTAGAAACCTCTGCAGTCTCAGCGATCTATTTTGCATTTATCTTGCGTGTTTGATGGTATTCAAGGTGTGTGGCTTGCTCCTTCCTGCTTGAGCAGATTTTTAGATAGATTTTTTTCATATTGGCTTTATAAGAACTCTGTGTGTTAGGAATGCACCCGTCATGAGAACTCTGATTGAATTCAATAATATTTACAAATCTATTGGGATTGACTTTGCTTCCTCCAAACACTCTTTCATTAAACTTCTACTTAGTGCCTAAAAATAACTTGATTTAGTATGTTTTTTGTTATAATTTTTTTCTATGGATTAAGTTTATTATTGTTTTTTTTAAAGCCTCTTCTTTAAATGCGAGAGGTGGAACGTAGAGAGAAGAGGTCTGCAACGAGCTATTGGTGTATTTACACCTGAAGAAATTATCGAGAAAATGATGATAGACGAAGAAAAATGAAATGCCGTCGCAAATTTTGTGGAGGATATTATCCGGAAAAAGAAGCGCGAAATGGAAAGCTACGCTGAAGAGCATTGAGCATAGGTTTCTCAAAACAGACGACCCTGGGCGCAGAGTGAGTAAGTAAGTGTCCTTCTTAGGCTCTCTTAGTCTTGGCCCTCTATCTCGAAGTAATGCGGAAGCAGTCCCGGGTGGAGGGAAAAATCCAAGGAAGAGGAGGGATATTTTTAGTGAAATCACCACACTCGTAGTGGCGACGGTTACTATATGGTGCGAAGGCATTTTTAACCCAACCTCACCGCCAAAAAAAAAAAAACAAAAGCATCTGTATTAGTCTGTTAGGTTAGTTGACTAATTTTTACTTCAATAAGTAAATAAATTCAAATATACGTAGCAAGTAAAATTTAATAAAGTTGTTTCGGAAGTACTCACATTTACCTAAGAGGGCGTGGTATAATGTTAATTTTTATTTATTTATTTTTTAAAATGATTTCTTATACCAAATTTGAGTAATTTTTTTCCTATTAGTAACTGGAAAATTGTTTTTATTTTCATATTTAAAGATTGCCATTAAATAGAAAGTGGTTGTTTTGTAATTTCGCTTAATTTTGAGAAAATCCCACGCTATGCCGAGAGATTAACATTTTTTTCTTTCCTTGTGTTATAATATTTGTACTTTTATATGACTTTTTTAAGAAAAACTACTAAGAGAAAAACATCTCTCTGTACATATTACCGCTCCTGGGCGGCACATAAGACGTATCGTTTGTTATTTGTACCATATTTTTTTGAAGGCATACTAAAATGTACTAAGTTATTCGTGTCACGGGCAAGCCAATTTTTTGTTATGCCATTTTTCTTTGATTTCAATGATTTCCAAAATCTTGCATAAAAAGATCAAGAAGTACACGAAAATTAATTGCTATTAAAGCTTCACAAATGTACTTACGAGTGGGCGGTTCAGGCACATTTCGTCAACATTTTCGAATAAGTGCCTTTGAATCTTGAAAATCATGCCTTTTATCAATTGCGTGTATTTTTTCATTAGTTTTGACTGCCTATGTGGTTATATCTAGGTCTAGACCACAAGGGAGTTAAAAACAACTGCTATGTGAAACATATTATAAAATCATAGGGCACTAAAGAGCAAAGTATAAAGAAATACTGATACGAATGAGAGCTAAATTTATCCAGTATTTTTCGCAGAACTGGTGCCATATTCTTTGCAAAGTTAAAATCAATTACTCCATTATGTGAGAAAAGTTACATCTCAAAATTAATAAGAAATTTAAGATTGCAGCCTACAGAATAGGCAATCAGGTAGGCAAATGGATAGCTAGTTCTAATTGCCTTATTTATGCAGTATAGCCTCATACTTTGCTGATGCCTTTGTTGAGACTCTACACTCCCGATCTGTGCGTGCTTACGGCAGAGGTGGTAAAGGTTATTTTCCGCAAATCCCATTCTACTGGCATCTCCATTAAACGTTGCTCAGTAATCATTTCAGTCAGTCGACGAAGGAGGGGGCTCCACAATATTGGCAAATCTTTGCTTTACGATTTTAGCCAGATGTGTAGGCCAACGGAGAAATATAGCAATTTAAAATTTTGAAAAGTTTTGACTATTTATTTATTTACTTTTAATTGAAATTATTATTTTATAAAAACATGGTGTGGTCTACAATAAATACTATATTAATTCGAGTTTTGAACTTTGTACAAAATTTATAAAACTTTATCAATTTTTCATCAAAATGTATAGCCCATTAAATTTTAGTGTAAAAAAAGTGCAAGTTTCAAGTTGCTAGAAAATCCCACTCATTTCTTATAACATTTTTATTTGACAGTGTTGCGCCTTTTCCCCATAAAGCCACGGACCTTTTTTTACATGATGGCACAAATTCAATCACCCAATCTTGTTTTTTACTAAACAAAAAAAAATATATTTTAAGGCGTGAAAATCTTTTTTTTTTACCTTTACATAATCCTCTATTTCTTGTCCGCAGCTGTCAAATATGATTGCCGTACGATGCTAATTGCAGAAATTATAAATCTTCCGATGCGTTACACCGTCAGGGGATAAAATATCTAAAATCAATTATAATTTTGATCCACTTCAAACTGTCATCTTGTGATTTCAAAACTGAATGGCGCATAAAACTCCTTACTCGAAATTTTTTTGAAATTCTGCTTACAAATTTTGAAATTTTTATCAAGTGTGCGCGTGAAGGTAGTATTTCGCCCGAATTTGAGACTCATTCATATTAAATAGAGAGGTATATTTTCTCTGCGAGGTACTTACCTGGTATACCATGTCGATCAAAAGGTTCCCGGAACATATTCAGAAAATTAAAAATGCAAGTTTATACCTCAAAAATGATATTATCGCCTTCAAGGTACTTCCCATCAACTGCAACGCACTTACGCCAGCGTTTGGTCTACATTTTGATGCAGCGCCCGAAACATTTCTGGAACTCTATTTTTGTATAGCCATCAGAGCTATCTTCGATTATTTCATTTCTTCTTTTCGGCTGTTACAACGCGGTCCCCGTAGTGATTTTTTTGACTCGATCAAACAGAAAAATTGATGGTATTCGTTTCAATCTTGGTCAAATATTCACGGATAATGATGGCACTGTGCCACTGTGCGTTATCATGGTGCAAAATCCACAAGTTGTTTTTCTTTTCCGACGAATTGCTTCATGTGAACGTCTTATATTGCTCAAATAATAGTCCTTACCAACTGTCTAACCTTCTGGCAAAAATTGTAGGTGAGCGTCACTTTCTTTTCTGATTGAGGAGGACGTGTTTTTTTTATTCGTTCGGAGTTCTCCACTCACTCGCTTGATGTCTGGATTGCGTGTCGTACTCATAAGCTCACGTCTCGTCCGCAGTAGTGATGCGTTTGATGTATGTTTGGTCGAATTCTGCCTTAGAAATCGTGTTTTTGTTTTGCGATCCCTTGTTTGCATTCACGTCCTTTGTGAAAACTTTGCAGCCACACGGCGCAAATCGAAATCATTAACTCAAGTCCTCTGCCAGCTCTCTGATGGTTATTGATTGATTTGCGGTTCATTTTATTGATGTTTTCATCAATTTTCGATATCACGATACCTTCTGAAGCGTGCATGCCACTGTACCTCTGATGTCAGGTATGGACATCATCATAATCATTAATTCCTAGAGTTCCAAATTGGAACATAAGTCCATAAATCTCAATTTGCAACATCATTTCCAAACATTTAAAATTTGTTACTCAATGTGATGTAAGAGCTTTCCATCTTGTATCAAACGAATATACATTAAATATATTATACAACAGTGAACAAAACAAAAGAATTTCACAAATTTACTTATCATATTTATATCTGAGACCACAGACACATTCATTTGTACACAGGTTTTACCCCATGCGCAAATACTACTTTTCCTATTTAAAGAAAGTCAATAAGAAGAAAGCAAGAACAAGGCAAATCTAATAAACAACACTAACACAGTATCATATTAGCTACATTTGCTTACGAGGGTTGATATTTATATATCCGGTATTGGGCATGTCTAGTAGTGTCAGGCACCATCTGACGTTTGACATATTTGACCACAAAATACTTCAAAAATTTACTCAAACGAATGCAAGCGCGTATTGATCATCATGGCCAGAAATATAAGTAATAACCCTCGTATGTTGTTCTAACATCGGTTCGCTTCGGCCTGATGGCGTCAGGTGAAAGCGCCGTCAATTTCTAGCTGTGCACTTTATGCCATTAAACGTATGTGTAGCTAATCGTCTGGCTCTTTGCCCAGTGGTGCAGTTATTGTTTGTCGTTTTAATTCGATTTTTAAATCCGGTTGCAAGCGATCTTTGCATTTGCCTTTAGCGCTTATGCTAATGCCATTAAAGTCGTTAGACAATAAAAAAATTAATGACTAAAGAAATTTAATCTTAAATGTGTTTTAGATCTACTTTCGCATATATTTACCAATTTTTGTGTTAAAAGTCAATTCGCATTCAGCGTATGCGCTCATATTGCACACTTTTTTAGGCGTACCGAAACAGGCCTGGCGGGCATTTCGTTCTGACACTTGACGAACTGCTTAGTATAAAAGTTTATTTTTCTTTCGCACTTTCTGCTGCGGCAACTCATTCTCACCTTTCATGACATGCAAATTTACTTATGAATTAGCAAAAATTTCAAATTCATGTAAATCATTTCAAATATGCATACTAGGGAGCGCGGTATGCCAGTGTTTTTTAGGTCCCGGAAGTTCCGGGACTAGCTGGCATTAATCCCGTAATGAAATATCGTTTTAAAAGAAGCAAAAACTTGTTTATTAAGAAATTTTATGACAATAAAAGCTTTTCAGTTTCTTAGAAACTTTTTTTATTCTACAAGTATGAGTTTAACCAAATACATTAGGGTGGCTCGAATGCTTTCTCTGCTTTGTTTCGGCAACCAAAGTATCCTAATGGAAAATTTGAACAAGCAAACCCATGGAATCATCGCTCTAAAATGAATTTCGAGCCAACTTATTTTTAATTTTATTACTAAATCCCCAATCAAATTTATTTTTTTGGAAGATAATCTCTATATGTGGTTTTGAGATACTATTTTTTTCGGCATCGTTCCTCGCAGATTCGGATTGTACATAAAGTTATAAGAAATAAAGTCCATCATAGCAAAGCTCTAAGCTACACTTTTGCTCACATAATTAGTTACTTCATCTTTTTACTAAATACGCAATATTTTTCATGCCTAATTTCTGTCGTAAATTTGTTGTAAGCAAATTTCATTGTATAGCAAAAACCTTATGAATTAAAGTTCGAAACTTTGTATAAAATTCTGAGAAATTTAACGACTTACAAGTTATTTTCAAAATTTTAAATTTTTTAATCAGAATTTTTAGAAAACTTTTGGTTACGTAGTTTTATAGCTCATTAAATTGTAGTATAACAAAGTGAAAGTTTAAATTCGCTTAAAAAAGGGGTTGATTTTTATATTTTGTTCTCTATACGAGCCTTGCGTATTTTCTTCCATTAAAGCACACGTACAGAAGTCTTTTATACGGAACCAAAAAACACAAAAATGTGTTTTTAATATCGGTTTTTTATTTTTAAAAATCGCAAAATAGCCCCGTAGAGAAATTATAGGTTTTTTAATATTGTAATAGGAAAAGCGACTCAATTTTTTTTTGTGTTTTTTAATGTAAATATTTAACAATATTTAACACCATCATCGCGCTACAAAATAGGTTGTTTGTATCAAAAAATTCCCAAGCTTACAAAAAAAGAATACTAAGTAAATATTAATCTCCATATTAACTTCATACTGATTTAGCATAGCTTCCTTTGAAATTTGGAGAACTCGAGATTAACTTTAGAGCTCCACTCTAGTCGATTTTTTTTTCTTATTATGTAGAATCCAAATCTGCTAGGAATGATGACGAGAAAAAACTGGCCGGCCCTAATGTTTATATACATATATTTCTACAATTAGCTCAAAAGCGTTAGCGAATCGTCTTGTGCAGCTCTATTGCGGACATTTATTCGATTATGAAAGCTATGAGTGTGCCAATTTACATATATTAAGTATTACTTTCCAAGGCACCTTGTGCCTGCATTCGTATTTGTGATGTATGCCTTTCTGAATCGCATGTTTTTTATACAATATAAAAAATGTATTACTTTAAGATTTGCTTGTATTAATACGTCATTTTGAAAATCAGTTTTTTTAGTTGCATATATTTTAGTTACTCATTGTTTACTTATCTTCAAAATGTTATGACCCAAGCTGAATCGCGGGTTCCCGGCATTATTTAAGGGGGGGGTAGGGTCACAAAATCGAAATTTTTTTTCTGCACTCATCTTATAGTAAATGTTGTGTCAAAATTTTAAGTGGATCGGAGCAGAACTCTCAAAGTTATAGCCTTTGTAGGCACTCTACCTCGAATGCGGAGCATCGATAATTTCTCAGAGTCATTTTTTCAAACGCGTTTTTCCCGAAACGACTTCTTAAAAGTCGGTGCCAATCACAACTCCGAAACTATTCAACCGATTCTTTTCAAATTTGGCACACGTTTTCTAAATCAAAAATATCTCCCCCCTACACTGTTTTTTTTTATTTTTTTTTTTAAGGTTGTTTTTCACTTACAAATATGGCGAAATTTTTCGCCAAAAATGCTCGTTTTACGTTTTTTTGCCACCAAAACTACAAAAATGAAAAAAAAAAATTTTTATTAATGTAGGGGGGAGCATTACGTCATACTTTAACTGAAAAATTCGACTTTTTTAGTTTCAGATGATTCTACGACGAATGCCGATTGGCACCGCAGAGCACCTCTCGAAAAACATATCTCCAAAAAAACTCTGTCATGGGCTTATTTGTCAATATTTTATTATTAATATTTTTAAAAACTTATTGAAAAGATGTATAATAACATGCAACTGATTTTATTAAAGTATCTTAAGCCATATTTCTGTAAAAAATTCAAAAAAAAAGTGTTTTTTTTTTAGCGCTAAACCCTACCTCCCCCTTAAAAATATCACGAAATCTCGGGATCAGACGTTTGGTAGTCATGTGTAATTGTGATATATAAATTCCATCTCATAAGTTGCTATACACGTATGTATGTACCTACATACCTATTTCAGGATGCCACTATGTACTCACATTTGACAAATAACTCGTTCCATATAAACAACTAACACCAGCGGGCTCTGCCGGCCTTTACGTATGAAAACGAAATTCGCACATAATTGGCGTTAGCTATGAATGTACACATTTTCGAGTTGCATCAGCTATGTTCTATTTGGTCTTAACCTCTGTGATCGGCTGCAAATTCACAACATTAAAAGTTTCTCATTACTAAGCATTTTTTCCGGCCTATTTTATGTCCAGGTTTGTGACTTTCAACTGCGACAAATGGCAAGAATTCGTTTTTATAATCTGGTGCACGCTACTAAAATCAAAACTTAAATAAAAAATTATCTAACTGAACCGTGGTTTGCTTAAAAACACCAACTTGCTTTAATCGATGGCCACCTAGACGCCAAACAGCACTTCGTTTCTTACGAAAATGCGAAAAAATTACGCAATAACTGCTAAAAACTTGCCGAAGGCATTCATAAATTAACTGAGAGATGAAAAAATGTATATATGTATGAAATATTTTGTATCAATTTCGAACGTGAATCGTGAATTTTTTGCTAATAGAGGTTTCATGGATATAGTGCACTTGAAAATTCAGTTGCATTAAGTCGTTTCAATAATCGAATCACTTTCTAATACCAAAATCCACTAAATCTTTTTCTAAAGCGCCCCAATAATTTTTGGGTTTGAACAAATATTCATAAAAAATAAATACAAATACAATTCTAATGAAATGCACAGCAAAATATACAATGCTAATAAAATGCACTGCAGAGTGCAATCTAAAAGTACCGTCAGACGTGCTAAGAAATTCGCCGTCAGAAAGCCAGTAAAACTGGCAAATTTAAGAAAATGTTTGCCGAAACTACTTTTTATTTCCTACAAATTTAATCACAACAATTGAAGATGAATTGTGCGCCACCTTGTCGCTGTCAACTTATCGCATGGATAAAAAAATATTTTTAGATAAAAATATAGATAAAAATTAGATGAAAAAAATGTTTAAATAAAAAATAATTTAGATATTTTGAGATAACAAAAAACATTTTTGATATTCTATATAAAAATTATTTTTAGATAAATTTTTTTTTAATAAAACATATTTTTAGATAATTTTGAGATAAATAATATTTTTTAGACATATTTTTTAGATGTCTTTTAGATAAAATATATTTTTTTAGATATTTTTATTATATTTTTTAGATATTTTTATTATATTTTTTAGATATTTTTAAGTAAAAAATATATTTTAGATATTTTTATATAAATAAAAATTTTTAGATAAAAAATATTTTTTAGATATCTTTTAGATAAAATATTTTTTTTTTTAGATATTTCTTGATAAATAGAAAATTTTTAGATAAAAGATATGTTTTTAGATTTTCTAGAAAATTTTAGATAAAAAAATATTTTTTTAGATTTCTTAGATATTTTTAGATAAAAAAATACTTTTAGATAAAATAGATAAAAATATTTTTATCTAAAAAATATTTTGTTTTCTAAAAATTTTCTATTTATCTAAATAGATAAGGTAGATATTTTTAGATAAAAAAATATTTTTAGATAAAATGGATAAAAATTTTTTTATCTAATTTTTCAAATTTTATATATCTAAAAAATTAGATAAAAAATATTTTTTTAGATATTTTTAGATAAAAAAATATTTTTAGATAAAATGGATAACAATTTTTTTATCTAAAAATATCTAAAAAAATATTTTTTATCTACTTTTTTAAATATATAAAATTTGAAAATATCAATTAAATATAAAAAATTTGAAAAATTAGATAAAAAATATTTTTTTAGATATTTTTAGGTAAATAGAAAATTTTTAGATAAAAAAAATATTTTTTTAGATATTTTTAGATAATATTATCTATGAAAAAAAATTTTAGGTAAAATAGATACAAAATAAAATAAAAAAAGTATTTCTGGATAAAATCGATACAAATATTTTTATATACATATTTTGAGATCAAAATATTTTTAGATAAAAATACTATTTATCTAAATTTTTTAGATAAACATAATTTCAGATAAAAATTTTATTTTAGATAAATTTTAGATACAAATATTTAAATAAAAAATTTAATCTCAACATATTATTATCTAAAAACTATTATTTATCTGATATTTTAGATTTTTTTTATTTAAAAATATTATTTATCTAAATTTTTAAAATTTTTGTTAGATACCAAATAACTTTATATCCATGTGCTTAGTTCACAGCTACAAGCTGGCGCACAATTCATCATAAAAAATATTATTATCTACAAAATATTATTTATCTAAAAAATATTTATCTAAAAAATATTGTTATCTAAAAAATGAATCCCGGGTTCCCGGCATTATTTAAAAATATTTCAAATCTCGGGATCAGACGTTTGGTAGTCATGCGTAATTGTGAGATCCGAAAAATATTTTTTAGAAAAATTTTGTATACAAAAATTTTTTTATCTAAAACATATTTTTTGATACATTTTTTAGATAAAAAATATTTTTTATATAAAACTATTTTTTAGTTTTGTAACACGGTTTTCAGTATAAGGGAGTACGAAAAAAAACGAGTAAGCTCATCGGTTACTTCTCTGTGGAAGGAAACAAAATTCAGCATAGAAATATATGTACGTATATGTATGTAATTGCACAGCTTAAACTTTTAGGCCTAGTAAAATAGCTTTAGTTGCCCGCATTTTTTGAATATTTCATATTAATTCGCTGACAATGTCGAATGGAAACACTCGGATGGTGCCGTCACACTTTTCACGCGACCGAAGTCACGCTACCAAGTTGAATATAATTTTTCAAATTTATTTGGCCTTTGATAATTGCAGCACTACGAAGGAAGCTTTTTATTTCTTTTTGAAAATCGCTTTCAGAATCTAAGTACCATTCAGGTAATCCCACAGGAAAGTTCAAATCATTTCCATGTCAGACTACACCTTTTCGGATGTGTAAGGTGTAGACATCTGTGAAACACCGGACTAGTGACAAAAAATACTAGTTTACAACTAGAATTTCTTGGCTGGAATGGATCTAGTGCGAAAAATGCCAAAGGCATTAACCTTTTAATTATATTTTATTTGGGTATGTTGCAAACCATTAAAACGAGTACATATTCAGATATCGCCCCCTAGCCAACAAAAACATATTTAATATTATTGGGAAAGCTATTCATTTTTTTAGTATACATACCTGATCGAAACCTGGCAATCGACATTTCGTAGGTCATCACCATGTAAAAAATGGCAGTTGCGTATAAAGAAAAATGGCAGCTGCGTGATATAACGGCTGGTGTAGTAGTGAGATATTTTACAACTAGTGCAGTTTACTACAGGGTACATACATACATACATACATACATGCATACACATGTTTTGCTAATACTCTTACTAGGTTAGCGGTGAAAAAACTGAAGTGAATACCAATAAAGCTGCTGGGCAACTGCCGTAAAGCCTCAACTCCACTTCATCTGCTAAGCCTCAGCTTCGCCTTGATGTATTACCTTAATTTTTTTGTATTATTCATCCATATTTCTATATTTGAATTTATAATTTTCATAGCTCAAATTACTTCAAAGTCACCATAGCTGCTAAATAGTTGACCAGGCGTTCTGTTGACATTGCGGTTAACTTTAATATGTTTATACATATGCCGTATATACATAAACATACATATATACACATTTATTCATATCTTAGCGCTATGCGACAAAATTAAATTTATTGGTCTGGTATAAACTGAAACCAAATGCAGGTTTGTTGGTGTCAATAATACCAGGTGATGGCTTTTTTCTCTTTAAGCCCAAATAAAATTGATATCTTGCACGCAACTTATTGTTCATTTATGTTGAGTTCTTTATAAAGGTATGACTGCGTTGATTTTTTCTTATAACACGAATACAAAGCCAATTTTTCGTAAGCAAACGGCTTTTACATGCCCTGTTACGTTAGCAAAACAACTGATTCCTTCAAAATCGCTGTGTGGCGGTTAACGGTTGATGTTGGTCACACCTCCTGAATTCTCTTCACCGTGAAATTTCATTTTTTTTTCCAAATGTGTGCGTCTTGATGTTGTTCCACAAATGGAGAGACCTACAGTTTTAAGCCGACTCCAAACGGCAGATATTTTTATGAGGAGCTTTTTCATGGCAGAAATACACTCGGAGGTTCGCCATTGCCTGCCGAGGGGCGACCGCTATTAGAAAAATGTTTTTATTAATTTTGGTTTTTCACCAAGACTCGAACCTACGTTCTCTCTGTGCATTCCGAATGGTAGTCACGCACCAACCCATTCGGCGACGGCGGCCGCCTAACATTGTAATTAATTTGTATTTAATTTTGCAAACAGATGGCAACTCTCTCCAGAAATATTTTTGAAAATGATATTTCTTAAACCCCCTTCTGTTGACAACCCAATTGAAATTTATTCGCATTAACCCTTTCGCTACATCTTTTTATTGCGCCATCCAAAAACTCCAAATTTTTGTCTGAGTATTTATTTTAGGACCAATAACTATACAAATAAATTTTTATTTTTATTTTTTTTGTTAAGTGTTTTTTTTTAATGTTGCCATATGGCAACAAATGTTTTGTATTGGTTTCAATCGCAAATAAACTCCTTCTGCAATCTAACGCAAGTTAACACCTAACGAGAAATTTGTTGCCATATGGCAGCAAGCTTAGTTTTAAAAATTAGCACAGCTTTTAAAGCTGCGACCGAAAAAATAATTATAAGCCAAATGACAGATTGAACATTTTTCTATATACTTTATTCAAAAATTGTTGAAAACATTTGCCCAAAATGCCTCAAAAATCTAAAAATGCACAATACAAATGTCAGAGTGAAGTGCTATATGCCAGAAGGCTTTCTTTAAAAATGTTGTATTACCGATATATAATGGGCGGTTATTATTTATTTTATTTCTGTTTAACCATTAAACTTCAATTTTTGAAAATATGTAACAAAAAAGTTGATCTTTTTTACAAGAGAGTGTTGACGGCCTTTTAAAGTTTACTGTTGACATATGGCCACAATATCGCGAAAGGGTTAACTTATTCAGTTAGTTGAATTTAATTTTTTAAATAGGTGGCATCTTTTTTTTAAATATCCTATGCCTTAATCCAGGTTACAAGCTATTTATTTTCTTAATTTTATCTAAATCGGCTTAATCGTTTCTGC
>JAYXIM010008573.1:0-41967 GCA_037575425.1 Anastrepha fraterculus | reverse complement strand
GGCCACCCCTCGACAGGTAATGGCAAAACTGTAGGTCCCTCCATTTTTGAAACAACACCACAAAGGGTGTACGCACCAACTATATATATACATATATATTTGTGTAGGCTTTAGACTTGATACAAAATACTCATTAAATTTGTTTGATATTGTAGTATAATCACTATATCCTATTTTTTTTTTTTAAGAAACTGCTTTTATTTTACTTGCGCCTGTTTCAACCACCAGATTCTTTATTCTCTTATTTCACATTTCTCTCGGGGAGCTTGCTTTCATAAGTCTAGTCTTGATGACTAAATTTTTTTTTTAAATTTTTTTTCAAACCATTCGTCATGCAGCAGTCTCCATTAGAAGCAATCTGAGTAAAATACCAAAAACCAGGAAGCAATTGGAATACAGTCATTCAAGAAAAAACTATAAACCCACAAGGAAACACTGTTTGCAGTAGTTGAGAGGCTGGCGCAATCATCGGAGCGTACTCCATAATGCGGTAAATATTATCGCGTCATGACAAACCGTTTATGACCTGAATTAAATGGCGTGGACTTGGACAATAAATAAAGTGGTTTCAACAGAACGATGCCACTTGGCGCACAGCGCATGAAATACTGCTGAAATGGAAGAAAATTATTTCGACAAATTTTGATATAATTTATTTGTAAAAGAAAATCTGTGTACTTACTGAATCACCCTGTACCTACCTCAAGCCAAGAGTACAAATATGTTTTTTTTTTACTTTGCAGAGGAGATTAAAATCGGAAATATCAGAAACATCATCAAAGGTGCCGTCACACCAGTGGTATGTGGGGCATGCTTCCACTAACCCTATAACATTCCTCCCCTCTCGGCTGATTCCACCCTGGGACTGCTGAAAGCAATTTCATCAAGGTGGAGCCGTGTTTATGCCTTTTAGACACACCAGGTACCTGCGTCCAGGTTACTCTCGTAATTGCGTATTGAGGTTATACGCTATAGATAGCATCCATCGGTGTGTCACCAATAGGGGATCGGAAAATTACAATATCGTTACTCGATTCGACTTGTCGTCTGTTTGGGTTCGTCTTGAGGCTGTACCTCACGCATCTAGGCATCTCTTGGGTATTCTATATCGGTCGCATTTGCTTTGCGCTCCGATTCTAAGCTTCTAATAAAACTTAATATTCTTGCTGCAAACTGTTTAATGCTCCTCATTCCTCTTTCGAGGTCATAATTTGCGTTACAAGGTTTTCTGCTGTGAGGACGCCGCCGAGGACTTTTGCGAGCTCGAAGCTCTCTTCATAAAATCTGGCGCAGTGAAAAGTTACGTATTCTGCACTCTCATCTTTGCTGTGGCGCTGTGGGCAGGTCGAATTATCATCTAGATTGAAACGGTGGAGGTACGCATGAAAGCCACCATGTCCATTGAGGATTTGGGTTAGATAGTAGTCCGTTTCGCCGTGCTTTCTGCTTATCCATTCATCTAGTTTGGGGATCAACTTATATGTCCATCGTCCCTTAGAAGAGTGTTCCCATCTATTTTGTCACTTTGTTATCGTACGTTCGCGCTCGGTTATTTTATCTTCAAATGTTCGTTTGTGCCCAGTGATACAGTCGCTTAAGTTCTTCTGTTGGTATATCGAGGGGAACTTTACTCGCTATAACGCAGATGGCATCATCAGATACTGTTCTGTACATGCGACGTCTCGTTCGTCCTTCTGACCATACTGGGGCGGCGTATAGGAGAATAGAGTCAGTAACCTTTGAAATAATCTTTTTTCTACTCCTTGGGGTCCTCAAACGTTTAGTAGCATACGCATGAGTGCGTTATTCACTCTCGTTACTTTGCTACTGGTTATTTTTAGATGCTACTTGAATGTTAGCTTCTCATCAATGTGTACTCCCATGTTTGGGATGCAATGTCATGTTCTCCAACCAATATAGTGAGGCTCTCGCTCCCCCTATATTTACTCATAAGGACCAGCTCAGTTTTTTTGCGCTGGCTGCTCTAGGTTAGGAGTGGATTCTCGCAACGGCATCATTGCACAAATGCTTCAAGCAGTCGTTACGCTTATAAGAGTACAAATATATGTACCAAGCTTTTTTCTCCATACATACATATATACATACATATATACATAAATGTATATCTATTCCGATTCGGTTAGGCTGCCACAAACAACCTTTAAAGTGAACTAAGGCACAATGCCCTAGCGCACTAATGAGCACGGGTACACAAAATTACACAATCAGCAGAAGAAGCACCGATTACAAATCTAATTCGGAGAAAAATCAGTTATAAAAAAAAGCAGAAAATTCCGCAGAAATTCAATGGCGGAAACTCAAAACGTTTATTTGATGGTTTTTATTTATTTCTTCTATCCTGGTAACTTTAATTCACGTTTCGTAAATTTTTTGTTACTGTTACAACTTAAAGTATTAATTTATATAATTTCATAAAATGCTGATTTTCTGAAAATGATTTCAATGCTTCATTTAAATGCACGAAATACTTGCAGCATCAGGTGCGGTTTGCAACCTGTGTGCAAATATTGTAGCCCTGTGGTAATATTTACAGCTGTCATGTTAACATAGTAAACCGCTTTGCATTTCTGCATATTTTTTATGTGAAACTTGTTATAATCGTATATAAAACTATTATACGAGTATATATTATTGGCGCTTTCACATTTTTTGGCTCTTCAGCCGAGCTCCTCCTTCTATTCGTGGTATGCGCCTTGGTGTTTTCAACAAATGTAGGGGCCTACAGCTTTATACCACCTCTCGAGGAGACGACAACCCAGCAATCGATGAAGCAGAGGCGATTAAGACAGCGAAGAGCTTGGGCAACATCAAGGCTCCTGGACTTGACGCCACCCCGAATAAAGCGCTGAAGATCGCTATGAAGCACAACGCAAAACTTTTTGCGTACCTTTACACGAATTGTATTAATAAAGTTATATTTCACAAAGTGTGGAAGAAACAGCGACTGGTCCTACTTCAGAAGCCAAATTAACCAGCTGCTGTTCCAAGCTCATATCGACCACTCTGTATAATAGACACGACAGGTAAGATCTTGGAGAAATCGATATGCACACGCTTGGAGCAACATCCGAAAAATGAGACAGCTGTCCCTTCAGCAAATCAGTTCGGGTTCAGAAAGCATTGCTCAGCTATCGATGCGGTTAAGAAGCTGACGAACATTGCGAATAAGGCACTTGAAGGTAAAGGATGGATATATGGTGACAAAAATTACTGTCCATCGTCACTATCGCTGTTAAAAATGCTTGCAAGATCCGTACAGGGATCCGTAATCCGCGCTTTAAGATGGTGTATTGCAACTCTCACTTTCGAATGAAGTGCAAGTAATTGTATAAGCAGATGGCATTGTTCTGACAATAGTTGCCAAAGAAGACGCCCAGAACCAGAGCATTTGCAAGGAAGCAACGACGAAAAATGAAGTGCGAAAAATGGGTTCGGGCAGCAAAACTTCAGCTAGCAGAACAGAAAACGGAAGCAGTACTTATAACGAGCAGGAAAAAGCGGGAAATGACCACGCTTAACATTGATGTATACACCGTTACAATGCAAACTCCGTTAAAATATCTGGGCGTTACGATCGATGTGAGATGCAAGTTTTAAGGAGCACTTTGAAAAAGCAAGTGGAAAGGCAGTCATGGTAACGGCGGAATTATGGCCAGCATTGGTGGTGCCAGCCAGAGTAGGGGAGCACTCCCGGCGAAAGTTATGCAGCAAGGGAGGGGGTCACACAGACTTATCGGTAGCTTACAGACATGAGTCGAGCGAAGACATGGCGAATTTGGTTTCTACCTGACAAAATTCCTCATGGGGTATGGCTGCTTCAGAGAGTACCTTCACAGATTTGATCATGATGACGCAATGGACTGCTCGTTCTGTGGTAGTTGCTGTGAAAATGCGGAACATATATATCTTCTTTTCCTGCTCGAGATATATGATCGAAAAGAATACTATAGAAACGATAGTTAAGGAAAGAGTTACGCCAGGAAATATACTAATAAAGTGCATGGACTAAATATGCTCCGAAAGCCAACTAATCGCGTTCAGTTCTTATATCATACTCGAAGGAAGTTTCTCGAGCTTTGAAGCTCTCCACAGCTCTCTCTTTGCAACAATAAGAACATTTTATAAGTGATGTTAATTCCCAGCAAGCTAAACACCTTTAAAACATTAAATTACTCGAAGCGTACCTTCCGTTTGCCACTACGTGAAAAGATAGATTCATTTTTATGTAGACAACCACATCTCCGCAATGTTTCAAGAAAGACCAGACTGATCGTGCTCTGTTATGAACAATTCAGTAGCGATCAGATCAATTTCCTAAGAATGGGGTGTATAAAAAATTTCAACCGATCGCTCCAACTCATTCAACCTTATGATCTGTGTTAGGTTCCAGCGCACAACGTAGTTTTGATCACCAAAAAACTACTCGAGAAGGTTGTCTGAGACAGGAAATGTTCTGGAATTAAGCCAAAGATTCAAAGGATAACTTACTTGCATATAAAGCAGCAAGTACGAGTATACAACTTCTTACGGAAGTATTAATGATGTACTGACTCATTTGTCTTGTAGGCTCTGGATTCTTCTAAGAAGCACTTAAAATTATTTGCAGGCTTTTGGCGACGCATTGAAAAAGTTGACTAAGCCCGGATGGTATTTTTATTAAGGCGAGCAATCGAACCAAACTCTGAACAAGGATGTTTACCCTGCTAAAAGCCAGCTTTAGTGACTTCAAGAGTCATTTTTGAGCCGAGTCCGTTCGCTTGCACTCAAACTAACACTTATTTACTTGCTTATTTTGATTTATCCTGTGTACAGAACGCTTCTATTATCATCTTCCGGCAATACTCGAAATTGCAGCCAAAAGTATAAATAAAGACAAAGTTTTTGCTTTTCCTAGTTTCTTAGTTCTCCGATTGCTTTCTCAAAAAAGTTCAAAAGCAAATTCTGAGTTTTCAATTCAAAAAAGCCTAAATGCTTTCGTCGTTTCAATCCTCTCATGCGTATATACTTTTGCACTTTTCTTCCTCGACTTATTTGTTCATCCTACTCATTATCAACTTTTTCATGCTCTTCCTCGCCGTTATTCACATATTTTTTTTATACTGTATATCCAGGCAAAGTTTATGAGAACTAGCAAGTAAAAGCACAGTGGAACGCCGGTGGCCAAAATAGCAAAAAGGCAATGTTGAATATTTTTTTAACTTTTAATGATTTTATTTCGATTGAAATGCATTCTATAGCCTTGGCATGTGAAAAAGGCGAATAGAGATGGTTGGAGAGAGTAGGAATTTCATATTCAAATACTGAGTAGGCATTTCATAATTGTGATTACTTGATCTAATTCAACCACAAGGAGGCAGGCACTAATTTGAAAAAAAAATTCATGAAAAAAATATGTAAATTTGCAAAAACTTGCTCAAATGATCCACTATATAGTTTGATTCAGCTACTGCGGCGGTTTTTGCATATGGACATTAATATTTGGCCTACAGTGAATATCACAAAAAGTCGTTCATCTAATATTATTGCGAAGCTTATTTATTTTTTTCTTATTATTGTTAATTCACTTTACTTCTTGTTTACTTTTTCTTCTTAATTCATTAAAAAAAAATTATTTCAACAAAGTTCAAAAAAAACATTAGAATAGTTTTTCAATTTTAGTAGACTTTTTTTAATTCAAATTTCAAAATTTCTGATACATTTTTGTTTAATTTCCTTGGAAAATTCTACAACTATTTCTTGCAGTGTTTAATATTTCTTTGAATTTATTAAAAAAAAAATTTTTTTTTTAATTTTAAATATAATACATAAAAAAATATTTTTTTTTGCGAATTTTGCTTTGCAAGCAGTTTTGTAGCTTATTTGATTCTAATTTGATCTTTAATTTGGTTGCAAAAATTGTAACCAGTTTTTGTGTAGTTTTTCTTGCTCATTTATTAAAAAAAAACTTATTGCAACAAAATTAAACAAATTAAGAAAGTTCTTCAGTTTTAGTAGACACTTTTATAATTCAAATTTCAATATTTCTCATAAAATGAATTTCTTTGAAAAGCGTCCATTTACTTTCCGCAATGTTTACTTTTTTCTTCTGAATTTATTGAAAACTAGCATCACCCAGTGGGCTTCGCACCACCATACATAAAATGTTTGTTTTATATCGCAAGAAATTTTTCATATTAAGTTTTCTTTATAGAACTCGTAAAATGTTTAAACAGTTGAATTAGTTGATTTTTTTCATTCAACATACTTTCTAAAGATGTCACAATAGCCTTTTCTGTACTTTTTTAAAATTTGATTGTGGTGGTCACCTATATACAGGTAAGGTACCGGTTCAAACACATCCTAGGGTTATCCAGGTCCACGTTTTGGTCTATATCTCGAGACCCTAGTTACGGAGGGGCATTAAAAATACTCTATACTATAAAATCATCAGCAGCTTCCATTTGCTGCCCATATTGTACAAACACATCCTAGGGTTACCCGGGTCAACGTTTTGACCTATATCTCGAGACCGTATCTACCAATAGGTATCCAAACTATACGGAAACCATCTTCAATACCTCCTTAACAATGTGTGTAAGTTTGGTTTAATTCGGTTTAAAGACACGACGGGTCCACATTTTGGCATATATTTCGAGACCCTAGTCATCAATAGGTATGAAAATTACCCCGTATCAAAGCACTTATCAACAGCTTTCATTTGATACCCATATTGTACATACACAACCAAAGGTTACCCGGGTCCACGTTTTGACCATTTTCCCGGCAATTATTCGAATTTTTCTCACCTTTTAAACCTTCCCTAGACCTCCACGAATAATTCAAGACCAAGATAAGATAAATCCGTTCAGCCGTTCTCGAGTTTTAAGCGAATATAGGGACAGATTTTCACATTTATATATATAGATCGAAAAAAAAATTCAGAAAAAAATTACAACAAAATTTAAAAGACTTAAACCAGATCCCCTGTAGTCGAGAAATTTCAAAAAATCGATGTTTTGTTTTTTCTATATTTCGAAAGTATTGTATCTTAAGAATATACTGTGAAATTTTCATGCGGAAACTCCGAATATTATAGCGTCTACAGCACATTAACTAGGTAGAGAGCGGACTGCGCGCTCCTGTGCCTCAAACTTTAAACTCATTTACCTCGAAATACTTTTTTCGGCCTGTCAAAAAAAACCAAAAACCTATTCAACCGAATCGTCTGAAATTTTAATATGTTATTCACAACATCAATGGCTATCGCCCGTAATAGAATCATATTATAATATTATTTCAATTATTTCGTTTTTTTTTTGTTAAAAAACTAAAAAACCCCCGATTTTTAGAATGTTAAATTCAAAACCGTGCCCTTTTGTCAATTTTTTTTTTTAAAGAGCTACAGTCAAAGTCCTTGTAGGAAGGTGAAATTGTTGAAGTGCACCTGGCACTCCTCAAGTAGCACTAAAGCACCGTTTTTATACCATTATGAGACCTGCAACAGACAGATATCTACAGCCAACCAGAGCTGTTGATATAATGGAGAAGATTGATTGGATTTAGGTTGACGCACTGCCCTAGGCTGTCGAAGAAAGAAGCACCCAGTGACCTTAGTCTTCTAGCTGCCAAACCCAGACATTTACAGAGAAAATGCTCAACGGTATCCTTCTCTGAAAGGTCCTCACAGCTTCAGCAATGTGAGTTAAATGGTAACCCTAGCTTTTCCGCGTGCGTGCCGATCGTCCAGTGACCGGTAAACACAGCTAAGAGTTTGGAAATTGAATGGCGAGGAGTCCAAGAACTTTCTGAGTCTTTCGTATATCGTATTGAGGCCAAATGGTTTTCGAAATAGCACATGAAGAAATGGAGCTCCATCTTTTCTGCGCTTTCCTCAGAAATAATTCGTGCAGTTCCCCTTCAACAACTGTCAAGGGGATGCCTATGACTTGGTAGGAAGTCTCTCAGGCCAATTCAGTCCCTTTCCGGGCAAGCTCATCAGCAATTTCATGTCCCTCTATGTTCCTATGTCCTGGAACCCAGATCAGAGAAATGTTACCCGCACACCCAAGTGATTTGATCTCTTCTTTACAGGAGTTTAGTAATTTCGTTCTGCACCATGGCGTCGTCAGAGCCTTAATCGCGGCTTAACTATCCCGAAAATGTTAATATCTCCCTCGCTCCCGCGTTCCTTAAGCATTTTGCATGCCTGCAAGATCGCAAAGACTTCTGCTTGAAAAACACTAGCAGTGTTCGGCAGTTTAAAGGAGATAGATAAATTGGCTGATTTAGAGAAAACCCCTGCTCCGACTCCCAATTCCATCTTGGAACCGTCAGTGGAGACAGAAGTGCAAGCTTCGGCAAGTTTTGCAGCACGGCGGCAAGTTTTACATGCTCCGGTGATGCCAATGCATGCAGTCCTTTGCACCCTCCCCAGTTTAGTGATATTATAGCCCTTTCAAAGAGCTTCCCACCAAACCAGGCCTCCATACGTTAAAGTTGGTAAATCCACTGCGTTGTACATCCACAGCACGACCTGTGGCTTTAGTCCCCATTTTTTACCGAACATAGATTTGCAGAAGTAGAAGGCTATACAGGCCTTCTTTACCCGATTTTCTATGTGTAGCTTTCAATGAAGTTTGGTCAAGTATCACTCCAAGATACCTAACTTCCGATGAGAGTGGGAGAACGTGGTTGTTTAATTTGGGAAGTCGAAAGGCTGGAGGTTTATATTTTCTGGCAAAAAGCACCAGCTCCGTTTTGTCAGAATTGACTCGGAGGCCACAAGTGGCAGCCCAGCGACTGAGTGCAGCCAAAGACCTTTCCAAAATCTCAGCCATGACTGAGAGAAACGGTCCTGATACCATCAGGACCAAGTCATCGGCGTATGCTACTACCTTAACTCCGCCCTTATTTAGCATTATCAGAACTTCGTTAATTACAACTAGCCAAAGTAGGGGCGAAAGGAAACCTCCCTGCGGCGTCCCCCTGTGAACGAATCTAGTGAATTTAGCCCCTCTTGCGACCGCATTAATTTCCCTGCAACCAAGTAGGGACGAGATCCAAAGACAGATAGGTCTTTCCACCTCTAGTCTATCTAAGGTAGAGATAATTGACTGCATTCTGATGTTATTAAAAGCACCTTCTATATCTATGAAGGCCACCAAAGTGAATTGTTTGCCTTCCAGAGATTTTTCCACAGTCCCAACAACCTCGTGTAAGGCTGAATCCGTGGATTTCCCTTTCAGGTAAGCGTGTTGAGCTGCAGATAATTTGGATTCGATGTGCTCTCGGATATGCTAATCAATCAATCTTTCAAACACTTTTAGGAAAAATGAGGTAAGACTTATAGGCCTAAAGTCCTTGAGCTACAGTCAAACTAAATAATATTTTTTTTGGTTTTTGTGTTTCAGATAAATAGAAGAGCCAAAATGGACAACATCCAATTTTTCGGGAGGGTCAACTTCAGCGCCATTTTTAAAATTATTAAAATTAAAAAAACAAAATTAAATTTTTTTATGTAAAAGAAATTAAATAAAAATCCTAAAAATTTAAATATCGTTTTTCAGTTTCTTTATTGAAAAAAAAAATTCTGAAGATGCCCAAAGTTTTCGAGCTGAAAACCACCGGGGCCCCTTAAGAATGTTTTTCAATTTAAGTAGACATTTTTATAATTCAAATATCTAATACCTTTTTTTAAATTGCTTTGGAAAGTCCTGCAACTAGTTTTTGCATAAATTTTAGCCTTTTTAAAATCTATTTTAAAATTAACAAAAAAAAAAATTTTTAATTTTTCAGTTTCATTAAACATTTTTATAACTCAAATTTCTAATAAAACCCTTTAAAATTTCTCTTTTTTTCTCCTCAGTTTATAGAAAAAAATATGTTTAACCAAAATTTAAGGAAAAAGTTAATACACTTGTTTAGAATTTTATTTGAACTTATTACACTTTTTTAGATTTTTGATTGGCATGCAGTTGTGTAGCTTATTTAGTTTCAGTATGAATTAAAAAAAAAGTGAAATAGCTTTTTTTTATTTTCTAGGTAAACTATTCCGCAGTCATTCAGTTTTAATAAAAATTTTTTTTGCGAAAATTTCAAATATTTTAATCAAATTTTTTGAAATTTCTTTGAAAAATCTTACATCTAAGTGGACAATCTACCAAGCTGACTTTTTTCATGCTAATTTTTTGAAAGAAAAATACACTATTTTAAAATCAAAAAAAAAATTTTTTTAATTCTTCAGTTTTATTAGACATGTTATGTTTAAAATTTTTTAGAATTTTTCTTTTTTCTCCTCAGTTTATTGAAAAAATATGATTATCAAAATTAAAAAAAATGTAATGAATTTTTGTTCGAATTTTGCTTGGTGTGCAGGTTTGTGGCTCATTCAGTTCCATTAAATTTTTTTAAAATATTAACCATTGTTTCCCTTTTCTGGGTATGTATTAAGTAAAAATTTCAAAAATATTTAAATAAATCTTTTTAGAGCTTCTTTGAAAAATCGCACCTATTCTTACAATTCCCTTTTTAGTTTATTGAAAAACATAAATTTGAAATCTTCATTTTAATCAGATTTTTAGAATCTTTTTATATCTGAGTATAAATTTTCTGCTGCAGTACCCGAATGGGTTGGTGCGCGACTACCATTCGGAATTCACAGAGAGAACATCGGTTCGAATCTCGGTGAAAACACCAAAATTAAGAAAAACATTTTTCTAATAGCGGTCGACCCTCGGCAGACAATTGCAAACCTCCGAGTGTATTTCTGCCACGAAAAAGCTCCTCATAAAAAATATCTGCCGTTCGGAGTCGTCTTGAAACTATAGGTCCATCCATTTGTGGAACAACATCAAGACGCACACTACAAATAGGAGGAGCAGCTCGACCAAACACCCAAAAAGGGTGTACGCGCCAATTATATATATATATTATATAAATTGTCCTGATGTTATTCAGATTTTTTAGAATTATTTAGGGTAAGTAGTTCTGAAGCTCATTCGATTTTGAGTAGCCACATAATTAATTTTTTTTTGTTGTAATTTTTTCAAGTAGGCGTTTTGTATTCTACTTTTTTTCATTCTACAGCGGAAACGTTCAACGAAAAACGTCACAGCTCTTAAATTAATAGTAGCCAAACCCTCTCTTTTCTATTTGTGGAACAACATCAAGACGCACACCACAAATTGGAGGAGGAGCTCGCCGAAACACCCAAAAAAGCGCCAATTATTTATTTATTTTAATATCTATTTTCCTTTTTTACTTCAAACTTGAGCAATACAACTTCATTAGCGCCAAAAAAGCGCCAATTATTTATTTATTTTAATCTCTATTTTCCTTTTTTACTTCAAACTTGAGCAATACAACTTCATTAGTTTAGGAAATATCGCACATTTTAAGTTTCCGTTATGCGCGAGATGGCTGTTGCACTGTGCGTTGGTTTCCTCACTAACACGGAGCCCGGTTGACTGCCGGCGGTGGCAAGATATTTTTATTGTAAAAAAAACGAATAAAAATATAAAAAAAGTGTTAACAGCGAACAGGCGAATGCAACGGTTCATACAACTGGTACAAATTGTAAAAGAGTGTATCGCCGCCCACACATATACATACATATACATATGCATGCGCACAAATTCCAATACAAGCTTAACATGGTTGTCTGTAGAATATGGTGATGATGGCAGCGTCAAGCAACAAATAATGAACTGCAATGAGGACTAAACGGCAGCGGGAACGTAACATTAGTGCTATGTGTGGAACGACAGTACCTAGAAAGTGTACGAGGACGCGCTAAAGACGATGAATTGCACTCGTGGAAATTGAAATTTCAAACGCAACCACACGCTTAAATGATAACACCAACAATGTGCACGCGTTTTTATAAAGAAGCAGAAGTTTTCCCATTTGCGGTGGCAACACATGCTTATTTATGTATGTACAAGCGCAGACACATACACGCATACACTCGTACATATGTAAAATTCATCAGTGTGTAAATGTTGATAGGTGTGTGGATTTGTATTATTTATTTATATGACAAGATGTACGAGTATTTTTGCGGCATGATACTTAACATAAAATCCAGATATTCATTTTAGTGCTGTTCACAGGCAAGCAAATGAACAAAGTGAGTAAAAAAGAATTATAACAAATATGGAAAATTATGATGGAAAAAATCTGCAATGCAAAATATGCGCAAATGAGATGGTGAGTTATTATATAATATTTTATAAATGTGGCAAGTGCGTGTGAAGTGTAATTAGTATTTTGTCGCCTTGCAATAGCGGGGAGGAAATGGAAATGAAACTCATCAGAGCTTAAAAACCAATTAACTTAACAAATAAAACGAAAATATCTGCAAAAATTTAATACAGTAAAATTTAATGAAAAATTTAAAACAAATAAAATTAAATTCCAAAACGAAAGGTGAATATTTTTCAAACAAAACTTATAATAGACTGGCGCATACCTCTTCGTATATGTAAGTATAAGTAGAGCTTTTTCACCGCTTTGTAGTGTGTGGTTTGATGCTTGCGCACGGCAAATAGTTTCTATAAAAAGCCTTTTCGTGGCAGATGAGGTGTAACCATTTTGATGTCATCAAAACCAGCAGCAAGTCTACCCCACACCAGCGACCGATGAAATAATTTAGTACATAATTAAAGCTAAAGTAAATTTACATCGCCTCAAAAGTGAAGAACCCAAAAACATTTGGATGTGGTTAGTTTAGTGTGGCTGCCCCCTTAAAGGGAGTGTTTGAACATTCACTTAACCTTATCACGCAAGGGATAGTTCATCATTTGTTTACCTTTTCCTAGCATTTAACCACTGGGTGTGCTTTATGAAGCGTAAAACGTTCTGATTACTTACTGAATTAAGGTCTGCGGGGCGCATTTGAAAAAAGTACGCATGGGCGTATCGGTGAATTCAGCTTCACTCCATTAAGAAAGTTTTGTAAAAATCGAAACAAATGATAGTTTGGAGGGTGGAGGAGAAGGTGGAGGTTTCGTCTAAGTGATCCCAGACCCAATTAGCACAAAAGATGTCGTTTTGATGCACCATTGGTCACCGTAGCTGAATGGGTTGGTGCGTGACTAACATTCGGCATTCAGAGAGAACGTAGGTTCGAATTTCGGTGAAAGACCAAAACGAAGAAAAAGTTTTTTCGAATAGCGGTCACCCCTCGCAGGCAATGACAAACTAGCGAGTGTATTTCTACCATGAAAAAGCTCCTCATAAAAATAAAAAAAATGTCTGCCGTTCGGAGTCGGCTTAAACTGTAGGTCCCTCCATTTGTGGAATAACATCAACGGCCAAACACCCAAAAAGAGTTTACGCGCCATCTTCATTTGATTTTTGGAATTTCTTTCAAGTTGATCATCGATAATTCCCCTAGCATTCTATGTCGTAGAGCACCCAGCTTGAGCACTCACACAGATAGTGAAAAACTGTTTCCTTAGATTCTTGTTGATTGCTGCTTCTACATCTATCATTGTACGGCCAGCATATCTTCCTGAAATGGTCTTCCAAAGGTCAGTGGCCGGTTATTGATGACGTGGAATGTTGAAATTAAACAAAACAGAGTTAAATTTCAGGCAAATTTATTTTATCTTTTTCAAAATATGACCCGTCTGAAACAATACACATTCATGTGCTAACGTTTAACACAGTCCTCCATGTCCCCCTGGTAGGCCGACGAAGGGATGGCCTTCAGCTCCTTCGTCGCATTCCCTTTAATCTCCTCTATCGACTAAAATCTCCTTCCCTGAAGTACTAACTTCAACTTGGGAAACAAAAAGAAGTCGCACGGGGCCATATCAGGTGAATACGGTGCTTTCACGATGGTATTTACTTGGTGTTTGGTCAAATAGTTCAGCACAATTTCGGCTCGGTGCGATGGCGCGTTATCATCATGCAAAATCCAAGAATTGTTTGCCCACATTTCCGTGGCAGACACTAATGATCCAATGGCGTTAAAAAGTGACACATATGTGTCTTACGGTCCTACCAACATAAGAAAAAAATATGGACCGGTTGCCACGTACGCAGTTCGTTTAAATTAAACATTCTCGGTATTTTCTGATCATTCTCGGTATTTTCTGATCATTGGGTATGTCTGCTCGCGGCTTTCTTAACCACTCGTCAGTTCTGGCTTTGTTTGCTTAATTATTTCGCAGGTATCCGTGTTAGTCCTTCCGCCATCGGCGTGTTTCTAGAATAGGGAGATGACCTCCCTTTTGCCTTAGGGACAGCTTTCATCTACCGCTTCAGACTCTTTATAGGAGCCGCTGTCTCGCCAGTTCATCAGCTTTTTCATTTCCTTCTATGTTCCTATGGCCAGGTATCCAGATGAGAGTGATGGATATCGTGTGTGCTAAAGCCTTAAATTCTTCCTTGCATTGTCCGAAAACTTTTGAATTGGTTGTAGGTGACTAGCTTAGATGGCGTGGATACATCAAGATAATGAGTCAACCTTCTTATATCGTCGACATGTTTCAGAAAAGATTTATTTGAAAAATTGGGCATTTTAACCCTCTTAAATGGGACAATTAAGTTTCTTCACCTAAACAGCTCTCCACATAGCTCTAAAACAAAACCACACCAATAATGTTATGTGAATCTTACGAGAGTTGCCTTTACCACTTTGTGCTCAAGACTGAAAACACAGTAAAATAATAATAAAAATTGCATAATTATTTCTCCTTCGAAGTCACTACACTTTTACATTCGCTTGAACCAATTTTCAAAGCACTTTTGCCACTCAGAAGTGGATGCCTCCAAAACGAGGTCTTTCAGAACTTTCCAAGTTTCTTAAGGTGTTAAAAAAGTTAACCTCGCACTTCATTTTTGATGTTCGGCAACAGAAGACTGATTAATTCGATTTTCAAAGTGATCAAATACTTCATTGTATGAACCAATCTATAAGTCTTGTTGAAGAATGGTTCACCTTCGCTGATCGGTTTTTCTTAATTCCAAAAGCATCTGACAAACAAATGGTTGTGCACCACTCAAAATTCACTATTTTAAGTTTCTCTAGTAGTGAAGTTGCAACATAACTAGATTTAGCGATAAAACAGGCCAACATTGGCTTCTTGCGTGAACAACTTTTGTGGGATTAATGTTGCCTGCGAGTACCCATACTATCGATTGCTGTTTGGTTTCCGGCTTACCTATTGCGATGTCATACACGTGCTCAATTTCTTCGACATTTAATTACACTAATCTATACAAAGTCTTTTTTGGGCAACTGTCAAATTATGCGGTATCCAAAGAGAACACATCTTCTTGACGACCAAACATTTATGCGATATACCCACTAATACCCAAGGACATCTATATCTGCCGATATCTCAAATGGCATCCTGACACAAAAACCGTCTTAGGCTGGCCTTCACGAAATTTATTCTGCAAGGATAAATTGTCATGGCAGAACCTGTTGTACCATCGCTTCACACTGGCTAAGTCTCCCACTCCAAAAGTCGAAGTAAATTGATTATTTGCTCCTTCTCGTAATAAATCAAAGCACGAAAATGTTCACGAGTTAATTGCATCTTTTGGGCGGAATGAATTTTCCAACTCACTGAAAAAATAACAAATAAAGTTTGAGAATGAAAACGTTCTATGTAAGTTTATGCAAAAATACCAATATTTCCGATAAAAATATCGAATTACAGGTGTATGAGGTAACCCTCGTATCACACCCTTGCCTTTGTCATGATTACAAATACATATCAGGCGTGTAAGTATAACATGAGCTCATTTACTTATATAAAGGGTGATCAGGTTAGAGGTACTTTTTCCAATAGAGTTTTTTTAACAGATCACGCGAGACTATTTTTAAACTAAATATATATATTTTTTTCAGTATTCATTGACATTTCATCACGGAAAAACTTACGCTTCAACAATGTTTACAAATCGTACAATTCGCGCTCAGGCCAACTTGTGGTGTATGGTGATGAGGTCCATTTTAGGCTTAATAGCTACGTCAATAAGCAAAATTGTTATATTTGAGCTGAAGAACAATCCGAAGCCATTCAAGAACAGACATTATATCCATTGAAAACAACCGTTTGATGAGGCCTATAGGCTGGAGGAGTCATGGGTTCATATTTCTTCAAAAACGAGGCCGGCGCCAATGTAACAGTGAATGGCGAACGCTATCGCCGTGATAAACGAATTTTTGATGCCGGAAATTGTAGCCCGTGATTTCCAAAACATTTGGTTCCAACAAGACTGCGCTGTTCTCCACACTTGCCCGTTAAATAATTGATTTACTGCGAAAGCAATTTATCTCTCGTCTAGGGCCAGTGTATTGACCGCCAAGATCGTGCGATATTGCATCTTGGGACCTTTATTTTTGGGGGTATGTAAAGTCAAAATGCTTTGTGGATAAGCCAGCTTCGATTGTCTTCTTCTTTTTAATTGGCGCGATAACCGCTTACGTGATTTTTGCCGAGTTTAACAAAGCGTGCCAATCGTTTTTTTCTCATTCTAACCGGCGCCAGTTGAACACACCAAGTGAAGCCAAGTCCTTCTCCACCTGATCCTTCCAACACAGAGGTGGTGTTCCTCTTCTACCACCAGCTGGTACCGCATCAAATACTTTCAGAGCCGGAGCGTTTGTATGCATTCGGACGACACGACCCAGCCAACGTAGCCGCTGAATCTTTATTCGCTGCGCTATGTTTATATCGTCGTAAAGCTCATACAGCTGATCGTTCCATCGCCTGCGATATTCGCCGGCACCAACGTGCAAAGGTCCAAAAATCTTAGGCAGAATACGAGTATTTCTCTCAAATATTTCAAGCGTCGTTTCATCGGATGTTGTCATCGTTCACGCTTCTGTGCCATACGTTAGGACGGGCATGTTGAGAGCCTTATAAAGTGTTAGTTTTGTTCGTCAAGAGAGGACTTTACTACTCAATTGCCTACTTAGCCCAAAGTAGCACTTGTTGGCAAGAGAGATTCTACGTTGGATTTCAAGACCGACATTGTTATTGGTGTCAATGCTGCTTCCTAAATAAACGAAGTCTTTTAAAACCTCGAAATCATAACTGTCAACAGTGACGTGGGTGCCAATACGCGAGTGTGCCGACTGTTTGTTTTATGACAGGAAGTACTTCGTTTTGTCCTGGATTGAGGCATTGGAAAATAAATCTCACGAATGGTTTTACACAAAAATAATAAAGATTACCAATCAATTTGAATTTCGTTGTTATATTTCAATGTAAAACTCGATACCTCCAAATTTATCACCCTTTATTATAATATTATATAATTAAACTTTGTCGGTCATTGCTTTAACATCGCCTCACTTTTATGAATAGGTACAAAAGCCAATTAATCGAAAAATCAAACCTGCAATCATTCAAAACTCGAAGGCAGCTTACAAAAAGGACAAATAACAAAACTTAACTACATGGAATTAACCGCGAAAATATTCATTTGTTTGTATACAGTTGCATGTCAATTTGTACACTAATTAATGGCAATCGATAATGACCACCAATTGATTTAAAATATGTAATTCAAATTAAATTGGTTAAAAACTCGTAATTTAGGACATGAAAAAATATTTATGTGGTTTTAGTGTCTCTTTTATCATTCCCACAAAGTTTTTCCAACATAAACACATCAACATATTTTTTTCACCCGCTGTGTTGACTTTAACAAAACAAACAATACAAAAATTTTAAACACATATACAAAGTTTAATAAAATACTCATGTGAATATTCTGTTGCACCAGATTCTATAGAAAAGTTTATTTGGTGTTCTTATTGTAAGAAAGAACAATTTTCCCGTCTATAGTGGGTTGACAAATTCCTTGGAGCAGTAGCAAAAAATATTGTGAAGGGTTAGTCTTAAATGAATTAAAGATACAGAACAGATTATATTGTAGAATAAAGCTTTAATAATGTAAGTGAGTTCATTAGGGAACCGCAAAAGTTTCGAGATAAATAAAAAATATCCAGTTTGCTATAAAAATTTCAATTATTTACTACTCATCAAACTGCTGAGCAAGGTCCAAAGAACTGCGTTGCTTTGCATTAAGGACTACCCCAAATAAAACGCTCGAGGTGCTAGTTAATTTGGCTGCTCCAAATCTGGAGCAGATTTTATGGTATGGCCCTATGGAATACCCGGCGGTTTGACCACGCTTCTATACTACATACACGCCGTAACAAAAACTACCGTCTTTTTCAGAAAATAAAACACTGTCTTACTTTCTTTTTTGGCCGAAAATACGCGCTACAGCTTATTTTGGGGGAGGGCAAAAATAAAAGTATATTTATATAATATATAAAGAAACCGCGAAATCAGAAAGAAAAAAAGTATATTTATATATTTTTATTTAATATTTATTTTACACAGAATACAGAAATTTAAAGTTATTCAATTACAGTCATGTCATCTTCTTCTGGAACATCGTCATAAATACAATTCTGAATTATATTCTGATTTTCTTCCAAATCCATTTCCTGTTGAATCATTTATTCGAATCTCTCATGTCTTGCGATATAGCTATCGTTAAATTAATACTTCTTGTCTAAGTAGCCTGTTCGTAGTGCATTGGAAACATCATTATCAGTTATTTTGACCCATGAAACTTTCACCCAATTTACAACATCTTGCAAGCCTGGTTTTACAAAATTACCTCGATGAATTCTTACCATTCAGCTTTCAATATATTGATTTCCATCAGCAAATGATCCTTAAATGGCATGTTTATTGCAATCTCAAGTGTCTGGAGTTAACGAGTCATTCCTGCCAGAATCACTATTTGATCAATTCTCCTTTCAGCAAGAAAGTTGTTCATGTATCCATGAGTACTGGCTAAATTCCACACTAGCCTATTCTGACCCCTCAACAGTGGTGGCAGCAAAAAATAAACCCATTTTTTTATAACTGCTTGGTTGCACCAGGCCTTTTCACTTTCAATGACATAAATTCCTAAAACACATTGAATTTTGACTTTTTTACCTCTAGTGATTAAAAATGGCGATACTTTCTTGTCATCTAGACGAATCGCCAAAACATAGGTAACAAGTGCGCTATCGTAACCGGTAGAAGGAAGGTAAATTGACGAAGTAGTCTTGTAGTGAACTGTCGTTTGAGCTCCTTGGCCTAGGAATACCGCGGTCTCATCGATGGCAATCATGTTGGAGAGTTGTTATTTCGAAAAATCGGGGCCATCAACAAAAGGCTTAGACGCAAGTGCACACTCAAAAACTTCATTGTCTTCTAGCTTAAACAATGTTGTTGATCTCCTTAGAGGCAGTTCATATCGTTTAAGGAAGTTCTCCAACCAGTGTGACGATGTTTTCAATTCTTCTGTGGATATATCAAATTCAATTGCTGTTTCAAGGGAATATTTCAATCAGCCCTGCGTACAACTAAAACTATTGCTTTCCTTCCTGCATTCCATTCCCAGATGCAATCTTCCAATTCAGAAATTAACGGCTGCCGACCTTATCCAACTCTGCGACTTTTCTCATTTACTTGGTCAACCAGTTGACACAGGTAATCGTAGTATTTACGAACCATACAGAGATCCAGCAACTTCTCTTTACGGAATGCTAATGCAAAATTATTCACTTTATTTTTTAAATAAAATCACTTATGAGGAAATAATCAGACTTACAAGACTGAAATTAAGGAACGTTGTAATCCTGCACTGTCGCTCAATGTAAACTGTTGTATTTTTAAGATAAATTCCAAGAATTAATTTGAAACGAACTGTAGAGGTGGCATTATTTTAACTAGGGATTTTTTTCGGGGGATGTCTTATTTTACAAAAAGTTCCGAAAATCACGATTGGGCTTTCGGAGGATGTCATATTTTCGAAGAAAAAAAACAGGACCGAAAAATATTTTCTCGGATAGCTAGGCGGTCATCAAATCAATGGAGGCAATTATATTAAGATCAAAGGTTGCTTAGGAATGCATGGCAGCTCTAAATGATTTTAGCACCATCTTCAAAGTCAATCTTATATGGATTCCGGGACATAGAGATATTGAAAGAAATCGCAAGACCGATGAGCTAGCCAGAAAGGCTGTTAATCTTCCATTTCTTGAAAACAGACACAATATTGGAATTCCTATGACGGCTTGCAAATTAAGGATCATCATCATTTAGCGTTACAGCTCTGTGTGAGCTTTGGCCTGCTGCACAAAATGACTCCATTTGGCCCGATCCTTGGTTGTTTTCCTCCAATGACCTTGAGTTTCCTATGACGTCTTCTAGTTCGTCTATCCATCTTGATCTTGGTCTACCTCTTGCTTTCGTTGCAAATGTGTTAGCGTCCATTACTTTTCATTCAGCTCTCGTCGGAGGTCCATTCCTATGGTATGGCCTAGCCATCTTAGTCTTTGAGCTTTGATGAACCGCACAACATATTCCCCTCTTATAAGTTGGTCCAGTTCATGGTTCCATCTTATTGGCCACTCGTCGTTGTCTTTGACTACAACGAAGATTATTCAAGACGCTGATCCGTAGCAAAGAACTGGTCGTACTATAAAAATTATATATATAAATATACAAGGAACAAATTTCAGTAGCTTCAATTTAAAGAGTAGCACAGTAAAAGATTAAAAACGGTTGAGGAAAGCGTGTCGCCTTACCTAACTCCAGTCTATATTTTAAAGGCCTCAGATAATCTATCTTGTACCAAAACTATTAAGGATAAAAAATAATATTCTCCAAAAGGTCAATAGGTCATGGGGGAGGAATATACTTGTGTTACAACCAGGCTCATTTGACTCCAAATAGATAAGAAAAGCTCAGGAGAATTGCTCAGCCTCTCAAGCGAGAACATCTCGAATGTCGTGGCTTGTGTCAACGGTTAGGTAGGCATACTTCTAGGCTAGGAGTATTTTCTCATAAACACTGCAGAAGTTGTAGAAAGGAGGATAAGGAAGAACCAGTGGAACATTTCCTCTTTAATTGTCTAACCTTAGCTAAGAGTAGATCAAGGTTGTTGGAAAGACACTGTTTTCACTCACTTACGGATTTACCCGGTGTGGGGATACCACCTATCCTACGCTTCATTTAAGGCTCTAAATTATTCCATTCCCGTGTTCCACAATGATACCACAACGGACGTATATGGTCTAAGTGAGTTGGCAATTCGAAACCGACTGCCACAAAAACCTAACCTGGCCAGTAGGCCAGTAGTAACTAATCAATACTTTGCAACATTTCCTTTCGCTTCGGTGACGGCTTTAATGCGCTTGGACATGCTTTCTATGCACTGTTTAATCTTTCAATAACTTGTTAACGCCTCTCGCTTTCTAAAATCATACAAAAATGTGAATTCCAAACCGTCGACAAATCACTGCTTAAGTGTTGGTACCAATTAAGTTTGTAAAACTTGTCGATATTGGTCAGATCTCATCACGGAATTTTTCATCTTCTCCACGATAAAGTTGGGGTGTCATTTCTCACCTGGGCATCGTCTGACGAAGCTGCTCTTGTCGGGTAGCATTTCAAATGTTTACTTATCTGAGAGACAAACTTGAAAAAAGGATGTTTTATTATTTTTAATGATGTTATTTACAAATATTTGTAAATTTTTCACGGTGTATACGAGCTTAGACAAGTCGTTTCTTCTTCATTGCACCAATCAACCGAGGTTGTTTTACAGGACGATAATCTTTCAAGCCTTCCTCTGCCAAACTACGCTACACAAATCTCTTGCACTGTTGAACTAACTGAATCAGCAGTGCATCACTTTATTCGCTTTTGCAGGCAGATTTCCCAAATTTTCCTATCGGGACGTGTTCTCCTCCACAATGACCTTATCTCTTAAGCGAAAAGCTTCAATTTTGATCTACGTTAATCTTTAGTCCATGAACTACATGATTTGGACACACGTGCAATATCTGATATTAACCTTTGGAGGTGATGCGTATGTTGGAGAAGAGTTTTATTATTCAAATTTTTTCTGGTGGACAAATCACCGCGCCGCGACTAAGAGTTACATGATCCATTCGATCAATCCGATTTTTGCCTACTTTGTCAAAAAAATATGAATAATAAAACTAAATGAGCCCAATGAGCAAAAATGCGACAGAAACGATGGTCATTTGGCTGCGATTCTTGCACGAACTGCATTTTATAGGAGAAAGGCTAATATGTTGAGGACGACGACGAATCGACATTTTGACGTCTTCCTCAACATTTCGCTCTATGAACTTCGAGTACAGATTTTGTTTCTAAGTAAATTTCCACAATTTAGAACTGTTGTTCTAGCGCTAAATGATTCATGATGACTTGCCAAATCTTACTGAACAGAAATGTCAACACAGTTTGCCGTTCTTAACTGTCAAACTGTAGTTATCGATATCGATAATTCTCATGCAGCTAACACAAATATTCAGTTTAACTCTAAAAATTCACTTAAAAAGCGCTGCGAACGTGAAAATTAAAGTCCGTCTAAAGTACGAAAATGATAAAAAAATGTGGCTGTCATTTTTGAAGCATTTCAAGACGTTATCGCCTCAAAAGCTCGATCGTCTACAACGAAAGCGAAAATAATAGAGCAAACATAGAACTCGACTTTAAAAACACAATAGTAGTCGGAAGGTCTGTGGGCTTATCAGAGTTAAATCAGAGTTCCAGGAACAACACGCAAAACCTGTCCCATCTTCATTCAGCCTCAACTGCGCTAGTATTTGCATGTCCGAATTCTCAAGGAGTTGTTGGTGTCTCACAACCCTCCAGTACACGTGGTAGCGATAGTATTTTCGTAAACAGCCTTCAGCAAGTGCTGGCATCAATCCCCACCGCAGAAATACTTGTAAATCACAAAATAGGTGCTAGTAGTCTATTACCCTCTCTGCATGGCATTTCGTTTGTCCTACAACAGTCTATTTTTGTTCTTTTCGAAAGACAGGAGACGAATGGAAGGCAAACAAAAATAAATTCACAAAGAGTGAAAAGAAGCGCGTAGCAAACAAATCCATTTTATTGAGTTTGCATGCACATTGGATTTTAAAATTTATATTTATTGTATTTGAAGTGCTTGAAGTTGCAGGTGAAAAAGAAGTGAAAAAAACTATCATTTCTTTTATTGGCGCACGTTGTCATTGCACTTTTATCACTTCTTTTGTGATCAGTGAATAATAATTTTGTAGATAACGCGGATGTCGTTATTTTGATTACATCATTTTTTAACATTTTATTTCAGAACAAGTATTCAGTAAGAGGATTTTTGATATATTGGGTATGGGAATAATTTTTCGTCCTTTCTTAGCCAAAGTTTCGAATTATTTAAACAATTAAATAATAGATGATATTCCCGCCTCTCCTTAATAATTCATTCATAATTCACCTGATATTATGTGAAGTATGTGCCATTGGTAGCTACAACTTTACTCCGTCTCTCAGGCAGCATACGGACTCCTCTGACAAAAAAATCGAGTTCTTTTGGCTTGATCCATTCATTGAGCCAGTTTGCGATGCTCTCGTAAGAAGTGGATGACTGCATAGATCGGAACAGATAGTAATCCGAAGGTGCAATGTTTGGAGAATACGGCGGGTGGGCCTTTAAATATTTTTGGACCGATTTCGCAACGGCCTTGTCATGCAGCAAAATCAGTTTGTCATGTCTACCGTCCCATTCCGTCCGCTTTTCTTGAGAGCTCGTTTCAAACACATTAACTGCAGTCGGTCACGATCGTCAGTTTTGGTTTCAGATGGTTTAAGGAGTTCATAAGAGATGACATTATTCTGATCCCACCAGATGCACAACATAAACTTTAAAGCAAGAATGTTTCTTTTCATTGTCGATGGACTTGGCGGCCTCCAACATTTTCGACGCTTAGGGTTATCATAATACATCAATTTTTCATCGCCAGTAACGATACGATGCTGAAAACCTTATCTTTTCTACCGTTATGCCTCCTTCAATTGAGGTGGCACCCAGTTACCTGCTTTCTGGACCATTCCCATCGCGTGCAAACGTTTTTCGACGGTTGATCTGTCCACATCCAACTCCTTAGACATATCATCAAGGGTTCGAGGTTCGACATGCGTCTTCATCCAATAATTGTTGTAGTTGAGTATCTTCGAACTTTTTCGGAGCCCTTCACGATCTTTATCACTTACGTCGAAATTGCCACTTTGGAAGCGTCGAAAGCACTCTTTACAAGTTGTATTTGATGCAGGGTGATTACCGTAAATATTAATCAATATATGACCCGTTTCAATTGCACTTTTCTTTAAAAGGTGAAGCAAGATGAACGTGGACATTTTTGACGCCAGATAAAACAGGATGTTTACGCTTCAAACGAATGCCAACTACTGCGATCGAGTCCTCACATATACACCTTCAGATCACCAGTATATTACTACATAGAGCGAACACAAAAATAGTATCAGCAGCGACACCTCTTTTATATGGGCGGAAACTTATTCGCATACCCAATACAATGTTTTTTTTCTCAAAAACTTGCCTAGCACATGCAAATGTTGTGATCGAAAGCATTGGCCAGTTTTTGGTACTGGCAGACACTATTAGTTTATTTTGTATTCTGCTTCATCTTCTTGATTGGCGGGATAACCACTAGAGCTATTTTAGCCGAGTTTAACAAAGCGCGCCAGTCGTATCTTTCTCATGCTAGGTTGGACACATCAAGCGAAACTCTGCTATCACTAACTGGTACCGCATAAAATACTTTCAGAGCTAGACCATTTGTATCTATTTGAATGGCAGGAGCCACTGGATCTTTATTCGCTGCATTGTGTGCAGCTCATAAAAGGATCGTTTGAAAAGTTCGTGTAAAGTCAGAGAGATTGCACTACTGGTACGTATCGAGTTTATGTTGACTTAGTGGCATCTCTTGGAAGAACACACGCCAAGTTTCAGCCAGATCGGTTATTTTTTTGAGTTTCGCATTTGTTTGAATCGAAAAAGTCGAGTTATCTCTGTTCTTCATCACGACAACGCACCAGCTCACGTCTCAGTAGTTGTGGTAATGTGCGAAATTGATGGAAATGGGGTTCCAACTCCTATTCTCTAGACATGGCTCCCTCGGATCTCTCCGACTACTAGGAGGTGAATGCAGAAACGAATGAGTATTTTTCAGACTTAGGTAAATCAATTATACTAAGAACCCAACAGCCACCGCAACAATACTTAAATCCACCACTTTACAATCATCGTACAGACTGGAATGCGTTTACTGAGCTTTTGGAATCATATTTAGACACAAAAGTATCTTTGAAAACAGGCGACGAAATTGTGACAGCTATAGCTTTTTTTAACGACAAAACTATTAAGGCAGTTAGTAAATCTACACCCTCTCCACCAACTAAAGTATAACATGACTACATTCCTGATACGATAAAAAAGAAACTAAAACAAAAGAGAAAGCTAAGGAAGAAATGGCAGACAACAAGATTTCCAGACGACAAGAAAAAGCTAAACAAATTGGGAAAAGATATAAGAGACCTACTTCAAAAGGAAAAAGACAAACAACTTAGCAATTATCTCAAAAATATTGACGCAACAAAATCCTCAAACTACACACTTTGGAAGGCGACGAAAAAAGTGGTGGGCGCCACGATACATTTACCACCAATAAAAACACCTAAAGAGAAATGGGCCCGAACCTCTTCAGAAAAAGCAACGGTCTTAGCTCAACATTTTAAAAATACTTTTGAAAATAATAATAACGACATAAATCTTACTTATGCAGCAAACGAGAATAAGCAGCAAATTAAAAAAATCACACTTACGGAGATAAAACAATTAATAAAAACTCTAAAGAACAATAAATCGCCTGGATACGATCAAATTTCGGGAACAATTATGAAGCATATGCCTGACAAGGCAATAATTTATCTAAGAAATATTTTCAACGCTGCTATAAGACTCAAATATTTCCCTAGTACCTGGAAAGTAGCTGAAATTATAGCGATCCCGAAACCTAACAAAAACGCTACACTAACGACATCATATCGACCAATCAGCCTACTACCGACAATATCAAAAATTTTCGAGAAAATATTATTTGACCAGATAAATCCTATTATAACAAGCATGAATCTGATACCCCAACACCAATTTGGATTTAGGAAAAACCATTCAACAATCCAACAGATTCATAGAGTAGTTCACAAAATTAATGACGACCTGAATAAAAAAAGAGTGTGCATGTTCATATACCTCGACGTAGCTAAAGCTTTTGACAAAGTGTGGCACCCTGGGTTACTCCATAAATTAAAATCACAACTACCTAATGACTTTTACCTTATGCTTAAGAGTTACATCCAAGGCAGGAAATTCTATGTTAAATATAACGACGCATGTTCAGACATTCAACCTATGAACGCAGGCATTCCCCAAGGCAGTGTCTTAGGACCAACATTGTATCTATTGTACACGGCTGATCTACCGGAACCGAAGTCAGAAAACAGCATGATTGCAACATTTGCAGATGACACAGTTCTCATGGTATCTCATAAAGATACAAAAGTCGCAAAACAAAATTTACAAAACGAATTAAATGTGACATTAAACTGGTTCAAAAAATGGAACATCGAAATTAACGCTGACAAAACAATGCAAGTGAATTACACAAACCGAAGGACAACCATTGAACCAGTTAGCGTTGGTAATTCTGACGTGAATATTGACACCAAAGCGAAATACCTGGGTATTACGATCGACTCGAAATTAAACTGGCAGGAGCATATAAAGAAAAAGCGAAATGAAGTTAAAAATCGTTTTAAGAAATTGTACTGGCTACTTGGACCTCAGTCCAATCTATCATTGCAAAATAAAGTACTTATTTATCGAACGATAATTGCTCCAATCTGGAAATATGGAATTGAGATCTGGGGCACTGCTGCAAAAAGTAATCTAAGTATACTTCAACGAGTCCAGTCTAAAATACTTAGGACCTTAACTAAGGCACCTTGGTACATACCTAACGCAGATATTCATCGCGACCTTGACATCGATACTATTGATGAAACAATACAAAGCGCTAGCAGAAGACACATAAATAGATTATTAACGCACACAAATCCTATGATGAGAAGACTACCAAATAAAGAAAAATCTACCCAAAGTCGGCTTAACCGTCAAACACCAACAGATCTTGCAAAATCCATGTAATCAATTGTCAACTAATCGTATATGTCATTGTTAACCACTTGCTTTTTAAATAATATGTATAGATTTCTTCTAAATGAGCTTGGGGGCATTGGCCCTTCAATATCACTCTCATTCCATCTTTTTGTAAATCAAATTACTTATTGTCTAACGACAGGTGTAATATTTTATGGAAGAAAAAAAAAAAAAAAAAAAAAAAACGGTAAATCCTATTAATTGGAGGGGGTCAACAAACTAGAAAAGCGTTGGATGAAAAGTATAAGCCTAAAAGGATACGAAAAATAACAAAGTTGTACAGCAAACAATTCGTCATCATTGTTGGCGTGATGGTCCGGGTTGAATCTTGACCACCTTTAATAACTTTGACCAATAATTTCGATCCTTTGCAGACATTCTCCAGTTTTTCAGTCTAAAGATCTTGGCGCCGACATTAACTGTGTCAATCCAGGCTTTCCTTGGGCGACCCCTTTTATAAGACACATTCAGCTCAGTATTGTAGATCTTCTATGCAATTTCGTTTAGGTCCATCCTCAGAACATGTTCAGCCCATTTCGGACGCTGAAGCTTGATGTAGTCGGCGATTTGGAAGTCCTTTACCTTAGCTGGCATTTATCGTTGTAACGTAGGCGAAAGTTGACGTGAGCTATTTGCACCGGTTCAAGAATGAATGCGGCGTGGGATTTTTAGCTCATGTCTTACGCATCTCGCAGGTTTCAGAAGCATAAGTAATGCAAGGCCTCGTTATTGTTTTAGAGAGTTTCTGCTTAGTTCGCTAAGAAAGAAATCCAGAACCTGGACCCCTGTATAGCGAAAGCCCACATATCCTGCCTTGAGCCTTGCCTTCACTTCTTGTTTGGATGTGGCGTCCAATGCGTCACCAAACAATTAAGTAGTTTTTATTTTTGCACGGACTTTTCAAACAATCCTCGAAAATAAAAACCGCACCCTCGTATGATAAATTCGATTAAATAACATTTTGAAAAGCAATAAAACTATTTTTGAATAAACAAATTATTTTATTCCCATTTCTGATAATAGAAATCGTATGGGTAAATTCGATTAGATTGTATTTTGAGCATCAATAAAATCACTTTCGTGAGAAAAAAAATTATTTCATCCCAAAATCTTAAAATAAAAACCCCACCCTCGTATGGGTAAATTCGAGTAAATAGTATTTTCAAAAGCAATAAAACTATTTTTGAAGAAAAAAATTATTTTATTCCCAAATCTGAAAATAAAAATTGCACCCTCGTATGGGTAAATTCGATTAAATAATATTTTCAAAAGCAATAAAACTATTTTTGAAGAAAAAAATTATTTTCTTCCCAAATCTGAAAATAAAAATCGCACCCTCGTATGGGTAACTTCGATTAGATAGTATTTTGAGCATCAATAAAACCATTTTCGAGGAAAAAAAATTATTTCATTCTAAAATCTGAAAATAAAAAGCAAATATTCTTATAAATAACTTCGTGTTTTAGTCCTCAAATACACACGAGATGAACATGGAAAAATTTCGATATGGAATCAAACAAACACGTGTCCAAAAGCTTGTGGTCAATAAAAACTTGTATTTATGTCCCTAAATTATTATACACAGTACATGTCTAAAAACATAATCATATTTAATATTCGCAATAAAAGCTAATAAAATACAAAAGAAATCACAGAGCAACAACCTTAATACACTGCGTAACCGGCTACAACAGCCCATGAGCAATGACCATTTATTTGAGAATATACGTACATATGTATGTGTGTATGTGATGTAATGGACATCTGCGCGCTAAGGACATAAGGTTAAATACGCCTGTATGTAGGTAGATAAGTGTGTAAGCAAGTATGAATAAAATTACGATTTTATTTGGGATATAAATTTGAAGACCAACCAGAAATTATTAACTCGCCGCGCACACACAATAAATTTATTTATAACAACAAATCGCGCCCTTGCCATAAACAAAACACAAACCAACAATCACAATCACAAGCAACTCAAAATCAAAAACAAAACAAAAACCAACAACAGCTGTTCCCAAAATATGTAAAATATATACACAATCATGCCCAAAAGGCGCAGACACATAGCCTGTAATGGCTGAAAATGTAACTGAATCATTGAGGACTTTAATAAATGTGCATGTATTATAATGCCTACGTATGTAAGTGCGTGTGAGTGCCTGTTTGAGTAGCAGCAGTTGTACGGCTATTGGAAATTACATATTTATGTAAGTGCCTCCACATTTGCTCTCTCATGACCTTTCACCTTAAACCTGAGTGACCATTTCGAAAGTTTTAGTCTGACCAACAGGAACTTTGGCAAAATATATTTGAGATGAAAGGGTAAGCAAATAAACATTAACATTGTGAGCAGTGCTAAATACAAAATTCACCATACAACAACATGCACCAAAACAGTTATCGCTTTTAGTGTTTTATTGCTTGAAGCAGTCGAACGTGGAACCAAATTTTATGTGTCTGAATTCGAAGGGAAGGCATCATCACTTATGGCACTGTAGTTTGGTGGCGACGAACTATGGTTAAGTTCACATTTCGGGAACTGCACAGACTGCAAAGAAGTGTATGTTTCTGCATTACGGGTGCCTTGAATTGCTCCCCTTGGATCTTAAGATCGAGCAGGAAGCAATAAAGGCAAAGGAATTTCGGGACACAGAAAAATCTTTCAGATGCTATCCAAGCAATATCCACTGTTTTTGGAACCTAAGAACGTTGTTATGCCCATAATCGCATTTGGAAGGAAATTCGATGTCAAATTTCTATTGCGTGAGCATTCAAAGAAATTTGACGGATATTTTCTTTACCGATGGATCCAAGAATGAAATAGGTCCTGGAACCGGATGGTACTTAAATGAAAGTAATAAGTATCATTACACTATGGACGAAATGACAACTGTTTTCCTAACGGAAATTTTTGCCATTCTGAAAGTAACGGAATAGATAATTGTGAGGAGATAGAGCGGAAATCAGATTGGAGTCTTTAGTGGCAGTCAGACTGCGCTAATTGTTCAAGAATGTAAGAAGAAGCTTAATCCAGTTGCAAGACAGAATAAGCTTGTACTTATATGGGTTCCAGGACATTGTGGCAATCAAGGGAATGAAATTGTCGGTGAATTAGCCAACTATCGATTAGCGGTTCCCCACAGAACCAATAATTGGAATCAGTACCACAGGAATCATTTTAAATGCAATTTACATAAAGAGCGATGGTCCGGTGTAGAACGCTGAAGAACTGCAAAGTGTTTTGTGACAAGCCCGAACAGAAAACTCTCGAACTTTCTTCTAAAACTTTTGAAGAAAAGACATTCCGTTGATGGTCGGCATTATTAGAAGACACAATCCATGGGGTCAGCATATGACCACCATTAGAATAATTGAGAGTCCGATTTGTCTGTCTTGCTTAGAGGAGGCAGATGCACTGAGCATTTTCTCTGTGAGTGTACTGCATTTGCTAGAGCAAGGCTGCGAATTTTTGGGTTTCGGTGCCATGAGAACGAGTAAAATTCGTTCTCTCAAACTGGAGGATATTTTCAGATTTGCCAAACAATCTGGATATATTTCATGTGACTTGCTATCTCTTTCTCTGTCTCTATTCTATCTCTTTCTATCTGTTCCTTCCCATCTTTCCTCATTGACTATCTACGCTTTTACTTTCCAGAACTTGGCATACAATGAACTTTGTAGTCTTAGTGTTTTAGGAGTTACCGTTCTCTCGATGCTTCTCGGCTCGACTTTTCCAAATTGCAATTTTCAAATTTTCATTTCAACGGTATAACAGAGAGAAGGACTCTTTAATTTATTTTGGTTAGTCATTTTTATTGCGGTCACCTTAGTGTTGCACTTTCGCAGCCCTCTCTGATGTGTACAGAAATCCGAAAGCCATAATCAGAATATTTGTATTACAAAAAATGTTCTTAACCCTGAGAATACCCTTCCTTTGTTGGAAAAGAGTTAAGATCATCATTATTTAAAAATTCGAAGGCGATTATAGGCGGATCATAATTTTGAGTTTTCCGCCAAAGATGTCCGATTAACTCTTCTCTGACAAGAAAGAGAATGCGAGTCTCTCTTCAGATCTAATAGAAATTATATCACTGCTCCAGGTAATATAAGACATAGCGTGACATAGACATCCAGTACGTTACTTTACTCTGTGCCTGCAGAGATTCATAAAGGGGTTCCAGAAAAGACTTTCCCAGTTCCATTTCAACATGCCCTTACACCAATCTGAGTATTTCGACAATCCAAAAGGCTTTTTCAGCAGAACTGTATCTTAACTACATACCTGTAGTTTCTGTAGAAATAATGCTTTCTTAGAAACCTAAAACTTATTCCTCGAAAATCATTCGCTTAGGAATTCTTTAATAAGCTCTACCTCTCTCTCATGCCTATGTATAGCTCCAACAGAAATCGCTATGCGGGATCCTGATCCTTCCAGCCATATGGCTAATAATCCAGTGCTATTTTCCCTCCAGAAACCGTGTGTGCATTCCTGATAACCCCGTTCTTCATCCAACTTACTGTTAGTAGCTGCTCGAATTCGCTCCTCAACTTGCAAAAGCAGGAAACTTATTGGGGCGTGCATGCTTGAACTGGACTCTCCAATTCCTGTCTCAGACACCTTGTCCGCAAACTGGACTAATTACTAATTTCCTAAAACATCGATGCCGGGAAAAGGCTACAACGATCATCGACGGGGCTTTGGATTAGAGGATGACGTCCAACAGTGGCTAATTACATGTGTATTCACCGCTTTAAGCTGCTGATGAAACCCACAAGCAGCCACTGCGAGCTCAGAATCTTAGTCTGAGCAGAACAGGTCAGCTGTGAAGAAAATGCTAAGATGGTCCCAGCTCATCGTTCAGTAAGTTTCTGCAGAAAAGACTTGAAGCAATCACAAGTCTCACCATATGGATACTTAACGGAGAACCTCGACTTTGTTAGCCTCAGAAGATCCCTCGAGCGCCACCAATTTACCCGTAACCAGAAGTAACGCAGTGCTCGCTGAATTGACGTGAACCGCATCTTTCCAGGAATAGACCAAAAGCTCTCAAGGAAACCCAAATCCTTTCATTTCGTGGTGAAACCGTCTCCATTGCCCCCTGACATAATTGTTGATCCTAATCATCATTCCTGTAGAACTGATTCCGATTATTGGCTCTGGTATACTTATTACTTTCGTTTAAGTACCATCCGGTTCCAGAACATAGGTATTTCATTCTTGGACCTATCGGTAAAGAAAATATCTTCCAATTTTCCTTCCAAATGGAACTATGGGTATAAGGTCGTCCTTAGGTGGATATTGCTCAGATAGCATCTTCTCTTCTGTCCCGAAGTTCCATCTTTATAGAGTCCACACATTGCTTTTATTGCTTTCTGCTCTATCTTCAGATCTAAGGAAGCAAATCAAGCAAAATATTTAGAGCATCGCCGGAGGTTGTACTCATGATACCCGTAATGCATAAACATACACTTCTTTGCAGTCCTGAAGTGTGAACTTAACCATAGTCCATCGCCACCAAACTACAGAGCCATAAGTGATGATTGGTCTGATAAGTGCTGTGTATATCCACGAGACCACAGCAGGTTTCGACCCCACGTTTTGCCGAAGGCTCTACGGCATTGTTGAGAAATCCTTAATGCGCGATCCGCCTTCAACGAAGCTTGTGTATTCTAAGTCAGATTCTTATCCAAGATTACTCCTAGATATTCACAAAACTGCATGGTGTCAAAGATATACAACTTCTAGACGAAGTTCTTATTACTTCTTTTGTGATGATAGTTCCGATGTGGAGTGGATTTTCCAGCACGACAACGCAGCCGTTCACGCTTCCGAAGCAACAAAAGTATTTTTAGCAGACAGAAAAATTCCAATTTTAGAATGACCTACCTGCAGCCCTGATCTTAACCCAATCGAAAATACATGGGCAATAATTTTTCAACTGGTTTTCAAAAATGGAAGACAGTGCAGTTAATGTCGAATTCTCAAAACTGTATCAAAATATTATAAAAAACTTAATCAAATCGATGCCTCGACAACCTCAAGAAGTTATAATCGAAGGAGGATGCAACACAAATTATTATTTTTTTTTTTGTCGGGACAGACTAGGACACAATTAAGTCCAATGTACTGCACTCGTGTTCCCTTTTTAATTTTCTTTAAATCTACCCGACCTCTAAAGAGAAATCTGAGTAGATCTTGCGGTGCCAAGGAGCCAAGGTGGTCGCTTCTTAACAAATCAGTGCCAAAGACCTCAAGCCTGATTCGAGCGAAGGCTCGGCAGTCGCACAGAAAGTGGTTCGCCGTCTCATCCTGCTCCCCACATGCTGGGCAGAGTGCAATGTTTGAGATGCCCACCTTTTCCATGTGCTTTGCACATACAAAGTGGCCTGTCATCAGTCCAACTAACCGCCTACAGTTCCCTCTGCTTAAGCTCAAAATAACAAACTAACCCCAAGAACTTTATTTCTTTATTTTAAATATAACAACATTGGTCTTATACTTTTTTCGTTCTTTGGATTTTACTTTTCTTCATAATTAATTTAAGTTTCGTGAAATGTGCGCTTATTTCTGGACATTTGTTAAACATTTATCATTAAAAGTTTAAATATAAAAAACAAGAACTCTTAGTCCTAAACTGTTAAGAAAAAGATAAGAAATTTAATTTGTCGTATAATTTTTTCATGTGGCGTAATACAAGCGCCAGGCTCGTAATATATTGACTGACCTAGTTGAGGAAGATTATTTATTACTTATTTTGCAGTGATATCCAGTTCCTTGTTAGCTTTGAGCTTTGTAGAGGCAACTGCTCTGACACTATTTCTTCTATCGCCTACAACGTTCGCCTTTTGCTACCCTCACTCCTTTTCGCTCTATCGCACCCAACTTTTCTCCAGCCAACGTTCGCAAGTGAATCGCAAGCATATCAATATCATATCATTTGCATTTTAATCGCCTCACAGTAAAGCTAAACAATCAATTTGAAATAAAAATATTTTTATAAAATACCATTTCATGCACACATACATATGTGCTTATAGAGAATATTATGTATATTCATATGTACGAGTGTGAGTGTATATTCAAATAAATACCATCTTAATACCAACAGGCATAAGGTAAATATCAGCCCGTAAAATGGTAAAAGTAAATGGTAAAGCAAGCAGCGGAGAAAGGATATCAAATAACCGGACGTATTTCATTGCTATCGGCAAATATTCAGACACATTTAATATATTGTAGTATAAAAATTGGCAGAAGTCGAATATCAAATGTTGAAAAAAAAGAAAAATGTAATGATTTGCATAAGTAGAACGAAGAAAGTTTTTGTGGTTTGTTTGCTTGATTTTATTCTCTTTGATTTCTATTTAAATAACAAAAGGTTTTTCAATAGGCGCACTCCAGCTGTGGCAGTGTATAGGGGCCATCTTAGTAAAGCTAAGCTGGAACTGTAAAATTTTCACTCAATTTACGGTACTCGCAGACGTTCTATAAAGTCAAGAAATCGGTGGGCAATCCACTCACTGACCACAAAGATTAAAACTCACTAACCACACATGTGACTTAAGGGGGGGTAGGGTCACAAAATCGAAATTTTTTTCTTCACTCATCTTATAGTAAATCATTTCAAGAATGTTGTGTCAAAATTTTAAGTGGATCGGAGCAGAACTCTCAAAGTTATAGCCTTTGTAGGCACTCTACCTCGAATGCGGAGCATCGATAATTTCTCAGAGTCATTTTTTCAAACGCGTTTTTCCCGAAACGACTTCTTAAAAGTCGGTGCCAATCACAACTCCGAAACTATTCAACCGATTCTTTTCAAATTTGGCACACGTTTTCTAAATCAAAAATACCTCCCCCCTACACTGTTTTTTTTTTATTTTTTGTTTTTTAAGGTTGTTTTTCACTTACAAATATGGCGAAATTTTTCGCCAAAAATGCTCCTTTTACGTTTTTTTGCCACCAAAACTACAAAAATGAAAAAAAAAAATTTTATTAATGTAGGGGGAGCATTACGTCATACTTTAACTGACAAATTCGACTTTTTTAGTTTCAGATAATTCTACGACGAATGCCGATTGGCACCGCAGAGCACCTCTCGAAAAACATATCTCCAAAAAAACTCTGTCATGGGCTTGTTTGTCAATATTTTATTATTAATATTTTTTAAACACTTATTGAAAAGACGTACAATAACATGTAACTGATTTTATTAAAGTATCTTAAGCCATATTTCTGTAAAAAATTCACAAAAAAAGTGTTTTTTTTTTAGCGCTAAACCCTACCTCCCCCTTAAGGGATTAAGGGTGACCAGAATTTTCAAAACATTGGATTTTTTTTTGCATTTGCTTAAAATATAATATTGAAATGAATCCGACAAGTACTCTTCGAGTTATTCAACAATAAACAAAGGGCGCTCGGCTGCTCCGGATATCGATAGCAAAATTTTGAATGCATTTTTCTCAAAACTATGTTTTTTGAACTGGTGATAACTGTAACTTAAAAACCGCTTAGTAAATTTCAATAAAATGTATGCTGCATTTGAAAAACATAAAAAACTCGCGCCTGATCAAAGGATTTTTTTTTCAAAAATTTCGATATTTTTTTAAACAATTAATTGTCAGATTTTTTCTCCAAAATCCGAAAAATATTTCCTGAGGCCGCCATATTGTTAATTTTCAAAAAAAAAGCTGCGATCAGACACAAGATTCATTATTAATAAAACGAATTTCTCTTCTCCGATTGACTTTAGATGAAACTCCAAGGACTTGTGATGATCACCGCAAGAAGTCCCTGGAGAACCGGGTTCCACACAAAAAAAAAATTATTCAAAATCATCATATTTTCAGGCCCTTGACTACTCTTAATCCCTTTAAGTAGGCAATCGCCTGTGATTTTTTTGCATATAAGACCTACAGAAAGGGCGAGCGACGTTCAGGCCAACATAACTCGCGTTCTTCAAGAAATTAAGCCCCATTTCTGCCATGAGTCATTCAAAAGTGGTCTTCCAGCTTGCGAGCTGCAGCAGTTATTTGCCTAAAACTATGCGATACGACACAGTTAATGTCATCGAATGTGAAATAAATTAAAAATGAAAAAATTGCGGCATTCTCACTAAACTGGTTTTTTTTGTGGCTACTTAATTTCATAGTGCGAGTGTTTTAATGAAAACCCCTTTATTTAGTTGATTCAAAGTCATAATAGTTATAATAAATCTGACTCTGTTACACAATGCGTTGCTGCTGTTCAAATTTTTTGTTTGTTTACAACCAGGAATTGCTTTTTCCATTTAAAGTTGGTCTGCTTCTAATGAAAATTTAAGGAAATCAGCTCTTCCTCAGCATGAGTGTTTGAGTTTTGAAAGCTTTTACATTGCAAATGCAAATATTTTTTTTGGTGAGCAAATACTGAATAAATCTACAATCATGGTTGGCAGCATTTCTGAAAATTAGTCAATCAATGGATATACCATACTAGGCCGTGTCGATTTGTGGGGAGGCAAAAAAATCGCTCATTGCTCTGAGAAAATCATATTCTAGGGATCAAAATAAGAAACTTTGCCGAAGGAACCATACCTCTAAAAGGAATTCTGATGTCCCCCAATTTGGGTCGAACTTTTTAGTTTCTTTTCTATAACTCACTTAAATTAATTTTTTCATTTACATAGTTTCTGACTAAATAAATTTATATATATATATAATAAATATTATTATAAATAAATCAAAATAAAGAAAAAACATGGCCATTTAGCTGATTTTTTCATGTAAAGGCCAAAAATGGTGATATTTTGAAATGATTGTATGGGGAACCCCCTAGGGGAGTTCCAGGGGGTGTGCCACTGGCATGGGTGGATCGGCCGTCCAAAGTTAGTGGGGGTCGATTGGAGCACTCTAAATGGGTCAAAGTGGGATTTTTCAAAATTTGCCGCTACCCAAAATTTCGATCCAAATTGGGGGACATCAGAATTCGTTTTAGAGGTATGGTTCCTTCGGCAAAGTTTCTCATTTTGATCCCTAGAATACGATTTTCACAGAGCAATGAACGATATTTTAAATCGACCCGCCCTAATATATACATAGGTAGGTAGGTAGTTGCAAGTGGCATTCGGTCTTCAAACCAACTCACTTAGACCGATCTATTGTGATACCACAGTAACGTGTTAAACTAAACTAACTGAAATTAAAATCCAAGCCCATTGATCTTTCTAACACTCATATACACATATCTCTAAGGTCATCAGCGGTCGCCCCTCGGCAGGCAATGGCAAACCTCCGAGTGTATTTCTGCCAAGAAAAAACTTCTCATAAAAATATCTGTCGTTCGGAGTCGGCTAAAACTGTCGCATACTGTTTACCAACCAAATTTAGCGAAGGTAAGAAGCAAATAGTATTCAGAGCATCAGAAAGTATAGTTCTAAGAGCGCCGCTGATACATGCCATTCATCAATGTAGTCTCCTTTGGCGATGATACAATTATTCCGATTTATCTTTGGCCTCAAAATACGCTTCAGTTTTAGCTATAACTTCCTCATTTGATTGAAATTTAATTTCCCGGAGCATTTATTTTTGAGCCAGTAGTCACTGGGGCAATCCGAAACGTAATTCGTTCAATTTGACAATCATTTTCATCGATTTGTGACACGGTGCATTGTCTTGGTGAAAGAGGATTTTTTTCTTCTTCATATGGTGCCGTTTTTCTGCGATTTTCTCCTTCAATTGTTGCAATAATTCACAGTAATAATCAGAATTAATTGTTTTGCTTTTTTCCAAATAATTAATGAAAATTATGCGTTGCGTCTTTGGTCGCTTTGGACGGTCTTCACCAGGTCCAGTCCACTCAGATGACTGCCGTTTCGACTCTGGTGTGTAGTGGTGGATCCATGTTTCCTCCATTGTCTCATATCGATGCAAAAACTCAGACTTATCCCGCTTAGTAATGTCCAAACAGCGATTTCAATCATCAATTCGTTGTTGTTTTTGTTCCGGCGTGAGCAAACGCGGCACCAATTTCGACAAAAGCTTTTTGATACACAAATGTTCGTGCATAAGAGTGAACGCACTGCCTTTTGATATCTTCAGGATGTCAGCTATCTTTTGCAACCTCACTTTGCGATTGCCCATAATGAGTTTGAGAGTTTTTTCAATATTTTCTGGAGTAACTGCCTCATTTGGATGACCAAGACGTTTAGCATCATCGGCGTCTGTACGGCCACGTTTAAAGTCAGCATACCATCGTTTGATGGTTGTTTTTGATGGAGCAGAGTCCGAATAACGTTTATCGTGCCATAGCTTTGTTTCAACGGTATTTTTTCTTTTCAAATTGCTTAGAATTCTTCGTTTTTAAAAATAGCAAAAGTAGCGCCACTTAGAGCACTGTAACTTGGTAAATAATAAACCGAATGACTTGAATTTTTAACCTTTAGAGGTTAGCACTATTAAATAACAAAATCGATATGCTATTAGTGGCGCCATCTAGAGGTCAGGCCCGGGACTTATTGACCGATGTTACTGTTTGGAAATATAACTCACTATAATTTCATTTTATTTATAGCCCAGAGATCACATTTTTGTTTTTTTTTAACATTCAACTAATGCGATTACATTCATATAAATGGACTTATTCCTATAAAGCAGCACGCTTTAACACATGGGCTGGAAATTCCCGGGCCTAACCTTAAAAAGACCGCTGCCAAAATTTCATGATCCATTCTATTCATTAGTTCGTGAGTTATTGTGCTGAGAGTGACGCTACTTTTGTTATTTTCAAAACAAAGAAATTTGTTTTAATTTTACACTACGTTTTGATGGGAAAAAATACCGTTCAAGCGAGTCGATGGTGGTCTTAGAGAACCGATGATGCACAAACCAGTGGACGTCCAAATAAGGTGGTACAGCAGAAAACATCAAAGAAATCCACAAAATCGTTTTGAATGATCGAAAAGTGAAATTGCTTGAGTTAGCTCACATCGTAAAGATAATAAAAGAATGTTTAAGCTTTATATTTCCTGAGCATTTGACCATGAGGAAGCTCTGTCTGAATGGGTGCCGCGTTTGCTCACTGTTGAACAAAAATAAGTCATTCAAAACAATGGCAAGACTACATGAATTGAACTTCGAATTGTTTCTACATCCCTCGTATTCGCCAGCTCCCAGCGACTACTGGCTGACTTCGCAGAGGTAAAAAACATGCTCGTCGGTAAGACATTTCGCTCGAATGAAGAAGTTATCGCTGAAACTGAGGACTATTTTGAGGCAAAATATAAATCTTGATGGAAATGACGTTGATGAATAAAGCTAAAAAAACGTGTATTCTTTGTTAGGCCCGGCATTTTTTAGGCCATGTGTTACTAAAGCTATTCACGACATACCAATAGAAGTTCTCCAGCGAGTGATTAAAAATTGGTGTTTACGGATGGCTAAATTACGGCATAGTTACAGCCAACATTAATTAAGATTACTCAATCAATTTGAATTTTCGTTGCTTTTTTTCAACTCCAAATCAATTCAAATTCAATTCAAATCCGATAGCTCTAAATTGATCACCCTTTATTAACAATTTTTCTTATATTTTGGATTGTTTCAATTCGCCCAATCATTAAAAAGGCAATTTTAAAAAATAAAAATGAATAAAATTTTTAGACCCGTATGGACTACATACATACTTCCACGATAGGGTCATACCAGGGCTTGTTATAATCAAGTAATATTGGCCAAAAATATGAATTTTTGTAATATCTTCGACCTAAGCTTCTCGCTGGTTAAACTTATGGCACAAATATGTTCCGAAATTGAACTAGAATAGACTAAATATATAATTTTCGAAATATTTATTTCAACCAGAGTAACGTTAGGCAGGCCAAGTTTTTTGGGAAAATATTGCTATTTACCTGGAGTGTAATATTTTATATAATAAAGTGCCCTTTATGTCACTCAGAAAATTCCACTACGCATCAATGAAGATCCAATCAAACAAACTGGCTTTTAAAAACTGGTCTTATTACGCTCTGTTACTCTCTATACATCATTCGTATTCGATTTTTTAATAATATATTCTTTTCATTTTTCAAATATGCTAAATTTTTAGTATAATATAGAAAGATGACGTCAACATGTAACATTTCCATTGCTGCTGACGCATTTTCTATGCTGCCGAATGCCAGTGCGTATGAGTAACATCGCCACAGTCCACTTTTACAAAATGCACAAGAAACCACAAAAATTTGTTTAGAAACTCAACAAAACCACTGGAATTGCTGGTAAGCAAATTAGAGCACAAAAATTTACCGCGCATGAAAATATTTTACGAAAATAGTTTGATTGGAGATTTAACTCATACATCAAAATTCTTTAGATACACCAACACAAACCAGGAAATTGTTAAATTCTAAGAACTTAAGTTGTTGTATCGGCCCAACAAAAGGTGAAAATGCATTAAATGACTACTTAATTTAACTCTCTAATTCACAAAGCGAGTTAAGTTGAAAGATATAATTTTCAGTTAAATTCCTGGTACAGGTACATTTTGTGGGAAAAATGTTAATATATTTATAAACAAATTTCAGAACTTGTTTTTAGTTAATAAATTAAATTAGTTAAAAACTATTAAATATTAAAAATATTACTTTTACATTTTTTAACTCAACAGAAAATACTCTTCCGAAAAAATTTTAGTACTATTTTTTCGATTGAAATTTGATATTGGATATTTTGGGTTTATTTTAGACAAAGAAATTTGGAAGGTGCAGCCAGCGTCATTATTACTCTACAATCACTTTCAAATATAATATAATTATTTTAAACTTGCGTCCCCCATAGGTGACACTGAGACCTAACAGGTAGGTCATTTAGCATCTAGAGTAGTAGACTCAATGTAAAACGGGCAGAGTTCCTCCTGGGTCAAAGTAAGCATATTCTTAGCACACTGACTTACGTCATAATGAGGCACTGCCTAATAGACAGATATACCCAGGGGATGGCCGAGCAGACACATGACTTCTGCAGAAGAGACGACCTCTCACCTTCTTTGCCACTGTCTTGCTCTATCCACTCGTAGATTCACCTCTTTAGATATACAATTTTTTAATGAGTTTGAAGACTTCAGACCTTTGGAGTTCAGGGATCATCTAAAATGTTTTAAAAGTTCACACAGCTTTTAGGAGAGATCAGAGGAAGCCGCTCACGCGGCATCATAATGGAATATGAGCCTGAGTATGGAACCTAGGCTTGTAGGATCCGGCGGCAAGCATAAGGATTGATGCGTGATTATCACTTCACTAAATATCATTAAATATCTTATTATTACGGCGGCTGCCGTAGCCGAAAGGGTTGGCGCGTCACTACCATTCAGAATTCAGAGAGAACATTCAAATCACGGTTAACACCAAAATGAAGAAAAAGTTTTTTCTAATAGCGGCCGCCCCTCGTCAGGCAATGGCAAACCTCTGAGTGTATTTCTGCCATGAAAAAGCTCCTCATAAAAAAAATCTGCCGTTCGGAGTCGGCTTGAAACTGTAAGTCCCTCCATTTGTGGAACAACATCAAGACACACGCCACAAATAGGAGGAGGAGCTCGGCCAACACCCAAAACGGGTGTACGCACCAATTAATTTTCTTAAGTACGCCCGTTTATTAGGTTCGCCATGAATTGGGAGCATCAGACAGCGATGCAGAATCTGTTGCAAAACGCAAACAACACGAGGATCGTTCTGACACTGTCCGATCTGCAGAATTTATTCATCAAATACAAGCGATCACTGACGAAGACCCTTCAGAATTAATGAGGACCCTTGTGAGGGAGCTTAATGTCCCTGAGGATCTGATCGG